>CAXKVX010004569.1:0-26415 GCA_964058865.1 Eleocharis quinqueflora
AGATTTTTCGTGAAAATTTAAAGTGACAATCAAGGTGGACAAAACTTTAGAGATTTCTTTTGAGGAGAATATCAATAAACTCCAATGTTCTTTTTGCCACATAGATCAACTTATCAAAGAAGAAAATATAAGTTTGTTGAATTTCAATATCACATTCCACACAAAAATTAAAAAAATGCACGAACTAATGTTCTTTTTCTGTAATAAAAAATTGAATCTCAAGACGAGAACAACGAATTTCAGAAATAAAATCGGTAGCTCTGAGAAGTTGCTGTCTTCCAAAAAAGGAAAGAAAAGATAAGAACAAATTAGGAGTATATTGTTTGTTTTGTGCCATACTGCCATCTGATCAATACTACAATACATTCTAAACCATAAAGCAAAGCAACAACTAATACTTTTCTATTTTTCAAGAAAAGAATGCCAGAATTTGAACTATTTTTTTCAGTTGAAATACATAGATCGAAACACATGTCTAACACCAGTGTAGTTCCAAATCCAACATCTCAGAAGAGGAAAAACTCTGTTCAGAATGAATTGCAATTTAAATATTTTATTTTTTTGAGAAATAGATGAGTGATTTTTGCCCTCAAATATTATTCAAAATGACCAGAGTCATCCAATGACCTTTGACTTTCACTGAATTTCGAACCCGAAATCTCCACTTGGAGCCCGTTGCTCTTTTGCCACTAGGCTAAGAGCAGTTCTCAATTTAAATATTTTATGACTTGCATGTAAACACACAAACCTTTATCTTTGTGGAACGAATGGATCTGAAACAGGAAACACTTTAAATTCGTTAGTACCGTAACAATTTCATGGGATGTGAATTCATACCCACCCGCACATCTAATACGGTAATACCGATAAGAACCCGCTTTTTTTTTTTCCTTTTCTTGACTAATGCTTAGAGTTTCGCCGTTTTTTGGGACCAATGCTTAGAATTTTAACGCTTAGTACTCGTCACTTTATGTATCTACATAATTATTAAGTGCGGTTAGTTAAATTACTTTTTATGCATAATTAAGTCTAAACAATAACTTAACTATACATGATAATTATATATTTTCAATTGACAAATAATGTGACGGAATACTAACGAGATCTTGGCATTTCCCTTCTATTTTCCTGCGTATTCACGTAATCACGTGCACTAAAATAAAAGTCGAATCTTAGGATGTAGGATTCGTATCACAGAAGATCCCACAAAATTCCAGAAATATTTGCAGAAACCAAATACAAACGAGAGGCGCGCGTCACGTGTTGGTGAGTTCTAGAATAATTCAAGAGAAATTGTTTTTAGAATATGATTACAGATATAATTTACATTTCAAAATTGGTGAACGGGGAGTTGTCAGGCCGAAGCTAAACTGAATAGAAAAACAAAATATCAGTACAAGAAACAAAACTATGGCGAATCATGAACTTTTCAAGGCTGAAAGTGCATCTTTTGTTGTAGCAGAGATCACCGCATCAGATGCATTTGGCAAGTAATAGTATTTACCTGTAACAAAAGGATCAGATTTTTTAGATAAGGTTAACAGCAATGAAGCACTCAGAAAAGAAACAGGCAGAGAACATACCTTGGGCGACCCTCGCAATCTCCTTAGCAAAACCAGTGGAAACAAACTTGTTTTCGGTGTCTATAACCAGAAGTGACATTCCTGCCTTGAATAATTTACCTGCTACATCCAAAATTTCGTCCTACATTCACACAAACAATTGCACAGATTTTCTTTAAATTGCACATACTCTTACTATAGTATGTCCAGCTTAGTGTTCCCATAGTGCAGAGATACAAAACTGAATATGCTTCACCTTAACTCAAAAAGCAGTCGAATATAATAAAACATACCTAATTTAAGAGATGAAAAAAAGCAGTCCAATATAATAAAACAGACCTAATTTAAGAGATGAAAATTTGGTACCTTCAGTTCTTGGGCAGAAGGTTTAGGTGCATCTGATGCAGCAGCACCCTCTGGATCTGTGGACTTTTTCAGCGACACGTTTGCCCTTCCATCTGTTATTGCCACAATCATAACACGTCCCACATCACCACTCTTCTCAGCATTTATCCCCACTCTTACAGCCTTATCGTCGTAGTTTAAGAAAGAAAGAATTTCAGGCCAAGTGATTGTCATTCCTAGTACATGAACTCTACCTAGGCAGGTAATTTTTTTCCTTGGCTTCTTTCTGGTTAATACTTAATTCGAAGAATAGAGGCTTATTCAGTTATTCAGTATAATGTACCTATAAGAGGAGTTATCCTGTCTAAAACTTTTCAAAGAGATGATAATGTGATGAATCAGATACCGTGCTGAGACCATGGGCCAATGGGGACCCACCACCACAGGGCAGTCTCTCGAGACGCTTTCTGGCCATAGAAATAGATCTTGAAGGGGGCAATAGAACTTCTGCATAATCTCCTCTAAAAGGGATAATAGCTACCTGATACAATTCAACTGATGTACATTAGTTTGCAGTTATGGGAAAAGGCAAATAATGAAACAGTTGGAAGGTTATAAGCTTATCCAGATTGCTTGGTAATTCACCCACCTGATCTCTGCTAGTATAACTTTCCGCCAGCAATTTAAGAGCAGCTCCTTTTGCATTTTGCATGCGGTTTAGTGCCATGCTTCCACTAGCATCCACCACAAATATGACCTGCAAATAGAATGAAAATAGTATAAACAAATTGTTTAATTTTGGCACATGGATCTTTGAATTTGGGGATGTCAATATGCTCAATCAGGTTGAGTTGTCAATTACTTCAAAAAAGAAGAAAGGGACCCACACGCAGCAACCAGCAGGTCAAGTAATGCTGATCTTAACCTGGATTATTACACTGACAGACTTGGAATAACTGGGCCTGTGCAGTGCAGGCTGACCCGAAGGCTCAGCATTGCCAGACTCTCAATTACAGCACTACATCAGTGGACTTTGTGTTTCCTTCTTCATTTGATATTCTTAGAAAGTAACTATGGGCTAATTAGAACCTTGAGACCGTAACTTTACAAAAAAGTGAGATAAAAATTAGTACAATGTGATAAGGCCAGTTTAGTCACAATCCAACCTACTAGAAAATAAACCAGACGAACATAGTCCGCAGTCCTGAAAGGTCAGTCTAAATTGGGTCTGATCTACATCAGTTCAGGTCAACTTCACTGGTTTGGCTCAAAATTACTACTGTTCTCAAAATTGAAAGTAAAAAGAAGAATTGAGAAAGTATTATACAAGAGCACCAGCTTTACGGGCCATTCTTTTTGCTCTCATATCAGCTTTCTCTACAAAAACTTTCCTTGACTTGTTGGTATCTTTCTCTCTCCGTAGTTTTTGGTATGGTGCGGCTGCTCTAAGTGTAGCATCAACAGCTAATCTCCTAACAGGCCCCTGCATTAGTGTTTACTATCAGGATTGGATCGTGACAAGTAAACCAAACTTTTTTCTCATTTGAAAACACCAGAATCTAAAATAAACCAAACTGGTTACAAGGAAAATAAAAGGTTCTTATAGGCCAAAAGTCTAGATAAACACAATATTAGAAATATGGTTGGGAACTTGGGATCCATTGATAATGGGTTAACTTGAAAATTTTGACAATGGTCAAAGATAGATGGCAATTCTGGAATACAAGAATAGAAAGATGATCTATAATATATTTATATCATGCACATAAGAAAATAACGGAATTTGATACAATTTCAGCGTTCATCGACGAAATTTGAAACAATCTGTATTTAACAACTTTGATGGAATATTAACACTTGCATGAAGTTAGATAGACAAACCAAGGATAAGGCCAACAACATGATAGACTCTTCAAGATTTGAAATTTCATTTGGCTCAATTTAAAGGGTACAGTTCAAATGCCTTCATTTTTTCAGGCCTCAACCTTTTAAACCCAACTAACAAAATGAAGCAGCTATATGTGCATAGAAATAGTAATATAGCTAACATAATGGTTTAATTTTGATTTATGAGTTCTAGATTTTGAATTATTAAAAGTCCAAAAAATGGAGGCAGTGAAGGCACCAGAAGTGGAGGTATTTGAACCTTCCTCATTTGAAAAATATTATCAAGATTGTCAAGTTATCTCATTGTCAAAAATTTCAACCTTAACGAATATATACATGTGATAATAATTATTTCTATCCTGTAACCTCACTAAAAGAAAATTCATCCATGTGCCTCTTAAACAGTATAATTGAAGGGCCCTCGGTTTCTACTTCCATTAAAAGGATTCAAACGATCAAATTATGATCCCTCTCTCACATTCACCTAGAGAGTAAATGCAAGAGAGCTTTCCAATTCTTAAAGGCTTCTGTCCTACTTTCTTTAAAAGGATCTGAAGTTCCAAACTATGATCCCTTTCTCTCACATTCATGTAGAGAGTAAACACAAGGGAGCTTTCCAATTCTTAAAGGCTTCAATGACATACCTTCTTTTATTAGTCATACTCATTAGTTCTCTGCATTTTTTTCTAAAGCATGATTTTTTTTTTGCTTTTTAAGGGGTACAAATGGAATTGCTCCTTTAAACAGTAAATTAGAGACCTTGGGGAGCATAGGCTTGATATATCGGCCTCTGTCTTCAGAGAAAATGACATTTTTAGCCCTGCCAGCTTTCCCTTTGCGTCTCTGTGCTTGTTGAGCAAAAAACAGGAGCTTTTCATCCACCAAGCCGCCCTCTGCATCAAAAATGAATTCTTCCGGAATTTGTTGTTCTTGTTGCTCATTCTCTTGGTCATCCTCCTCCTGTTGATTGTAAATGCATCAGAAATAACAACTACATAACATATGCAAATGACGGAATCATGAACGAGAGGAGAGGTGGGGGGAACATATGGAAAAAATGAAATAACCACAACATTGTTTTGTGCAAGGATAATCAATAGAAGAAATCATGCACATGGATAATTTCTGATAGTTTTATGATATCAAGTTATTCCACTAAGCCTTTATTTTTATTTTTGTTGTTGTTGTTGTAGTGTACAATTAGCTGCAGTGTGATCACTTAGAACTTAAAAGAGGGCTCCCTGACGAATTATAATTTGGAAGTCTTAAAGTGATATAATCTACTTCTGTTCTTTTTTTATATGAACACTAGCTTCCTTTCCTAATTTTTGACTTCCCTGCTGCTCTTTCAGCATTTAGTCACTAGGCATGCATAAGATGTACATGTTGGCTTGCTACTGTAGCAGCCTAGCAGGTTACTATGGTATATACGTCTATAAAATAAATGCTTTACACTATACATGATAACTTCTCATCACTAAATTGTAGATTCACCTCTTGATCTTCGTCATCATTTTGATCATCAGAAGATTCTTGGTTTTGTGGAGGTGGCGGGGGAGGGGGTGGTGGCTGGTTCTGTTGCTGGTCTTGTGGGTTCTCAGTTAATGTAGACCGGGGCAAGATAACCAGTTCTACCTAAAAAACAAAATAATTATACTAAGTAAAACACAAGAGTCATTCAGTCCATGCATTTAGAAATCATTAGTAATATAGGGGTATCAACAACTTCTATCAGTTTCAACAGAAAAAGTAATAAGCAATGGGTGCCGTGACAAAGCTACATACGGCTTTCTTAAGGTCATCAACATATACTTTTTCACGCCCCTCTAAAGCTGCTAGACATTTTGCTACTCGAGCTGCGTATAACTCAGCTCTGTGCCCCTGCAATTTGGAAAATAATATTAAGGTTACTTCATGTGTGATGACATTCTAAAATACTTTGGAAAGATAAATGACACCAGAGGATAGGAGCTTTAAGGTAGTTTCATTGTTATGCTCTTTTTAACTCCTCACATTCTGATATAATGGGAATCAAAACGTTGAAACTTAGGCTGAAAAGGTGCCTTTCCTTTTACTTAAATATTTAGTAGAAGAGTGGGACCACATGACAATGGGTTATTTTGACAATATTGACAGTGAATTTTCAAATAAATTTGAAAATATATTAGAATAGAAAAAAAGATTATAGACATATTTGTAAACTTGATTGAGTTTTAAATTTCATATAATTTAAGTATCATTTGATAATCCATTAAAGACACACATGACCATTTCAAATTTCATGCATTTTCTATTGTGATGGAGTAACAAATGACACATTGCATGAATTCTGAGAATCAATGAATAGATAAGAGAATACGTCAATAAACTTAGGTAAACCGGCACCAACTAATTAATGTCAAGACACAAGAGCCTGATGGAAAAACCTGACAGCCACCTTGTAGTGCTTCCATGACCAAGTACTTTAGCTGTTCTCTATTCATAGTTACGTCCTTAAGATACTCTCTTGCTAAAATAATCTGCATTACCATGATAAAATAATATTAAGCTGCATGAAATGTTAGTTTTGTGTTTGTTTTTATGGGTGTTGTTGTTAGAGCATAATAAAGTTAGAATATAGGTTTTTATTAGATAGATAGTGGAAGGTGCAGTAGATAGTGGTATTTTGTCGGGATTTGATTAAGTGAATTTGATTGTGGTTTGAATTTTGTATTTCTTTTTCTATGAAAATGAAAGTGGCAGGCGCTGCTTATTTAAAAAAAAAAATATATTAAGCTTCAAGTAGCATGGCCAACTTATTTTTTATCATCTGCTTTGAGTGTCTTTCTAATTGTTAGAACTAACCCCCCAGCATTCTCACTGTAGAGGATGAAAGATGCTATACCGGTCTTAACAAAACCCGATATTAATATACCAAAAAGATTATAGAGAATTACAGATGCCATATAAGGTTTTTAAGTAGTATGAAACCTGAGAATAATATACCAACAATAAATAAATAGAGATGCATGAGCGTGTGCTGTCAATAACTGCATTCTACCTTTTTATGATGGAGCTATCCATAAGATATCATTATTTTGCCTTAATTCATATCACGGATACAAAAGTGAATAACATACTATAGCTTCAAGTAGTCTAATTTTAGCTTTGACTAATGTAATACCTGAGTTTTTGCATTGTCAGACTCATCCTCAACCAACTTGAAAACCTCTTTACTTGACTCTTGAAACTGTGTTGCTATGCCAACAGCAGCAACACGTTCATCAAAGCTCATTGGCTGATCTGCACTGCAGGCAAGTAAAGAAAATTGAGGAAATTAGTTTGACAAAGAGTTAAAAAAAACTGTCATTCAACTTTTGTGTCTTACATATTACAAAGCTTATGGTCCAGAAGGCGATATCAACCTGCCAGGTTGAGATTCTAAGTTTATGTATTTAGGGTCTTATTGAGGCTTAATTGTACCACTAAGGCTTAAATAGGAATTCAAGGTTGACTGGAATTCCATGGAGCCTTAATTGGGCAACTGTATTTCAACTTCAGCATTATATTTATATATAAAGGGATTAACCGTGCTAAAGAACTAGAAGGGTACCTCAAATTGATTGCGATTCGGTCAAGGAGGTGTTCCCTCACAGCCCCTTCTTCAGGGTTGTAAGTGGCAATTAACAGTGGTTTGCATGGGTGCCGAAAACTGATCCCTTCTCTCTCGACTATATTAACTCCATCGGATAACACATTCAGAAGCAAGTTACTTATTCCTTCATCCAATAGGTTTATCTCATCCACATATAACACACCTCTGTGTGCCTCTGCAAGTAGGCCAGGTTGAAAAACAGTTGTGCCGGATTTAACAGATGCTTCCACATCGACTGAGCCGATAAGTCTATCTTCTGTGACCCCAAGTGGTATCTGTGATTATTTAGTAGGTTCCCATCATTAGTTCTATACCGCTCGAGGAACCTGTTGGTCAAGGATAGTGGTTGTGCATAAAAACGGTTAAATCAAACAAACAAATATCAAGGTTGATGGTACCATTTGGCACACACCATTTAGCACTTATTTCTTTCCCCTTTACTTTTGAAAGAATACAAGAGGACGTACCTTGGAGCTACAAATGCTGAATTAAAAATTAATGCAGGTACCTGCACAAAAGGTGTTTTTACTATCTCTGTCTTTATATTTCCAGAAGCATCATACTGAACTCGATCAGCTAGTCCATCTTCCCATCTAAAGTTTTGAAAAAGGAGGAAGAGAACCACAGATGACTAAGAAGTTCTCTTTATTAATTACAGAACCATATGGTTTTGCACCTACAGCACCTGAAATTTCTTATTATAGAAATATTTAATCCGTAATTCATTCTTTGGGAATAATTAAACCAATTTCAGTATCTTGGACACACAAACTTGCCATCCTGTGCCCAAATTAATTTAAAGAAAAAGAAAAAGAAATCTGGGCACGCTCTTACCAAGCCCGTGCCCAGAAAATAAGTTACAACTTAACATGGATGTTTATATATGCTTTTAACCCCTTTATATACTACTTGAAACCTACAATTTAATCTTGGTTTGCATTTTTTTTAATCGTTTTTAAGCAGAGCAAATAATCAGTGGCGATATTGCCTCTGCAAATTTTGTTTCTGGGCACGGACTCGGTACCTGTGTGTGCAACTTTTCTTTTTCCTTTTTTAGCTATAGTTGTCGGAAAAAATAGCCTGGCAAGTCCATGGGTCCTAAATATTGAAATTGGTCTAATTATTTCCTAAAGAACTAATTATGGATTAAGTATGTTCTTATAATACAAATTTCAGCCTATATACTGTCAAATCATTTTGTGGGTTACATTCACTTGTTTCTTCTTCTTTCTTTTTTCCCCTTCCTTTTTGTAAGGTAAATTTGGATGTTTTCAGTTCTAGTTCCCAAGTAAGCGTTTAACTGATGACTGACGTTCAAGCTAAGCTGCAGCAAACACTTAATTACAGATTAGAAAGCTCAACAACTGTGGTCCTTTAACCACACAACCCTACACAATACTAGACCTTGCTATGACAAGCTTCCACTGTAAACTAAGAAGAAATAAATAGAGAGATCAGCAGAATAGTACTCTTCTGGGCAGCTTGGATCGGCATTCGAGATAGAACCCACCACAACTTCAATTGGAGGAAGCATGGCATGTAATCCACGTGCCATCACTGTTTTTGCTGTTCCCCGGCTGCCAGATATAGCAATCCCACCGATCTCCCGATCAACTGCACCTAACAGCAATGCTGTTTTAATTGCATCCTGATAAAAAAGAAAAGCCAAAAGAACTAGAGATGTTAGTCCGGATCATCAGGCGTTTCTTGAAAACTATTGTTTAATCCTAAGAAAAGTTAATTAGGGATTGTTCAATACCTTCTCATTGTGACTCTACTAACACACAGGAAATTGCTCATCAATGGAAATAAAGGATAAACCCTTTCAAAGTCCATATACTATACTTTTACTGATATAATACACTTTTTGAATTGTGCTATTTCGTTTTCTTGGTTATGATATGTACTGATTGTTATCCAGCCATGGCATTCAAATCCAACGTTTGGAAGATAGGATATGGCTCCTATGACAAAGCTTAAATTTAATGTTAACAAAAGAGCCTCACTAGTAAGTCTCTCTCCTTTTTGGCCTAACAATGTCGTGTGCACTTTATGCGACTTAGGGGTTCTGGAAGATGCTGAAGACCTCTTCCTGCAATACCCATACTCAAGACGTCTTTGGGGGGACCTATTTCAAAGACCCGACCAACCACCCCTAAACCTTCACGAACTATCAGGACACATCCATGGGTTCTTACAGGCTAAACACATCAACACAATGCAACGACTAGTAGGGACCCTCTGGAATATAAAGGAATCAACGACTCTTTAATGGGAAATCGACGTCATCCGATGCTCTCCAGAGAAGGATGTACCCCGAGCTGCATCTATGGACGATGGCAACGCAATCTCGGAATGCGATCCCTTCGCCTCCAGAGGGAATAGGGTAGGCATGCTAGAACTAGGAAGAGAACGTTTGATTGTAAATATCTTTCTTTCTTTCTTCTGATTGTAAATATCGTTTTTATTAATACAATAAAAGTAGGCTTCCACCTACTGAGTAAAAAAAAAAAGTCCCTCTCCTTTAGCACGACATTTCAGAAGTAGAACATGACTGAGAAATCTGGACATAACATAAGTACACATAACTACAACTAAAAGCATTTGATCGAACTAAAAAAACGTTTTTCATTGCCAATTGGACAAATCTGGTTTCAATTATCGGGTTTCAAGCAATTTCACCTGGCCTACGACGGCAGCTAAGGGGAAATACTTCCTTCCATATTGCTCATTATCCTTTGAAGATGTGGTAGCGGCGCCGTTTGTAGACTTCAAAGCGACAGCTGAGGCGAGAATGGGACGCGGCAACCTTAGTCTGTGGCGTAAGGCATGGCGGTGGTAGACGGGGGCGGAGCGGCGAGATAAAGAGTGTCTGTTAGGAGGAGTCTGGAAATGAGGCAGAGAGATACTTGTCGCCATTAGAGAAGCAGAGGTTTGGGGTGGGGGTGAAGGGGAGAACCAATATGTTGTAGGAGCTCTTTTTGCTTCTTATCTTTGGGTAGGGTAGACTGAGGCCGCGCTTGTCAGTGAATGTAGCGCGAAGAGAGAGGGAGAAAGATAGCAACCCGAATCCGATACCATTATGTAACGGGATCCGGTTTCACTGTGTAACGGATCGGGTTGATCTGCTTTTGTGGCGGGAATTGTGTTTGGTGTGACAATTTTTGTGGCTTTGGGTGAGGCAGTTCACTGTTAATATCCTTCCGGGTTGGAATTTGGAGAGTGGTAATTTTTCTTTTAGAAGAAGTGAAGTTTTTGTCTCAAATTTGATTCAAATTTTGAATTAAAATTTTTCAGACTTAAATTTCGAACTTGTAACTTCTTTTTAGAAAAATATTGTTCTTAATCATTAGATCAAGAGCTGAGGCTTAGCCAAATATTAAATATTTTGTGGAAATTATCATATCCATTTCAATCTATGCACTTCGTAAAATCTGATATATACAAAAATGAACATCTAAATACTACCAGTTAAATTCGTCTAAATATTAATTGGTTGATTCCGTTAAACATCGTTGCTGATTTTGTGCAAATGAACTAAAATTATATATTATATTTTTTACGCGTCTTTACATTTGCTGCAATTGAGAATAATAAAAAAATCTGATTTGTTAATTTCAGATTCTTTTATTACATCAACTCATGTTATCTTTTCTCCTAAAAAGTCAGATAAAATTTAAAACTCCTATGTTTGATACTTACAGGTTGCAATCAGACGAGTTGAAAGACAATACAACAGAAAAGGTCTTTAGCAAAACCGCATGGTGTTGCATAAGGCCCATATAGATGTAGTAAGTTTTTTAGCCACACCTTCTTTGATGTGGTTAAAGCTAATGTGGTAAGGTGTTATAACAATCATAATTTTTGGTAGGATTGAAAAGTGATGTTGCAAAATAGCAACATCACCTTTTTTTTTAGTTCTTGCAACACCACCTTTTTTGAGTTCTTGCAAAATCAAGAAGTGTGGTTAGTTAGATTAAAATGTTTAAATGATAATTTATTTGACAAAAATATTAAATGATCTTTTCAAATGATAAATATTAAATGTTGCAACATTAACAATTCAATTTAGCAACATGTATTCTTGCCGCTAGAAATTTTGATTATTTTATATTTACGCATATATTATAATGTAACTTGTCATAATCTCATGCAATAATTATGTTCAAATAAAAAGCAACAAGACAACAAAATTAATTAAGAGATATTTTAAATATATCATTCAATTGTCATACAAAATAATTCTAATTAACATACATAATGTATTCTTGTTCATACGATGACTTCATTTGTCTTTGGTGCCAAAAGTAAGGTGACCTATGCATGTTATATACCTGAAAAGAAAAAATAAAGGAGATCAACATAATATAATAGTAATAATTAACAGAAATGAAAATGTAATAAAGTGATAATTTTGATCTTTAATTTAAAAAATAAAATAGACTGCACCTATGATAACTGTCATGTTTTATGTATAAACTTCAGATTTCTTTAGGCCTAGGATAACATTTAATTTCAAATTAAAGAAAAAAAAACAAATAAGTAATAAGTTAATAACTAACATAAAAGGCAATGTTCGTGCGAGTTAGAATTTCATATCTTGCATAGTCCCCTTTGTATCCTCCTATGAAACCAACACATATTTTTCTGATTAATAAACCCTATCCATAGCTCAATGGTTGAAAAGATGGACAATTTTGCATCACTGCTCAGTAGTACTTACAGGGTCAGTACAGTTCCACACTGAAGCAGATTAATTTCTGTTTGTTTATGCAGAGGAAAAGGTCATTCAATAAATAAAGTTTGAATTATGTATTATATAATTAATATATTAAGTATTGTCACAAATATTACATTGAGTAATATGAGATATAGCGGTAGAACGAGTTTGTTGGGTTATCATAAATTCTTGGTCATATTAGGTCGGGTTTCAAATTATGTAGATCAATCTAAACCATCAGATTTTAATAACGGACATCAATTTTACTATCCGAACAACACTTCTGTAATGAAACAGCTTTTTTATTGATTTTACTGTAGCGATTAAAATATATTTGATATATTAATAAACCCGATCTCGATTCACAAAAACAAATACACCAGATCTAGATTCACAAAAGACGGGTGTTTCCACTAAATTGACTAATTTACTGATGAGTCCCATGCGTATTCCCGACAATTGCGCGAGGCCACGACAAAACGGGGTTGTCGAACTAAAATCAGCATTGCAAAACATCATACCACTTTTGCTAGTTCAGCAGTCGAAATTTGAAACTCTAAAGCCCACTAATCTCATTTCTTTCTCCTTGTATAAGCGTGCTATCTCTCGATCGACATGGCGGGTACCGCGGCCACTTCCTCGACCCCAGGAAGGTACTAATTTCTCCTTTTGATTTCATTTTATTCCTCGGAACTTCGCAAGAAGAATACATTTTTTTTTTGTCAATTTCCGTTGAATCGGTTGTTCGTTGTCTCACCTGAAGATCACTGTTTCTTTGAATATCTTAAGAGTGATGTCCCAAATTCTGATATTTTGCTTTCTCCATACCCGTCATCTCTCTGTGTGTGTGCTTGGTTTGGTGGTTGGCATGGGTTCCTAGTAAGAATTTTATGTTCTTTTTGGCATATAATACTTTCTAATTGAAGTAGATTTAAGATCACCAGTATCAGGCTATCAGTTTCAGCCCTAATCCGTGATGGAGCTTGAATTGATATTGTTTTGGGATCTGCTACATCATACTCCAACTAATGGGTTTTGGGATTTGAGTCAGTGGTTTTTAACAATATTGCTTTTATGAGTCGTTAGACCTCTATTTAGATGTGAAATTTGGGTGCTTCCAGCTGCAGTCCTCCCTTGGCACTTTTAAGGCCTGATCTCAGTGGTTATGTATCCAATTTAGGATAAGTTTTAATCTTTAGATGCCTAAATCCTAATACATCTTGCATTACGACCGAATTTGTAAGGAACTTGTCGGATAATGTACCAAGACTGATATGAAAAGAAGTCTTAAATTGATATCTAAGCAAAGGTCTTGTCTTAGCTGAAAGTCTTAACTAATATTGTAAACTTAGCCAGTATCTTAGAAATAAACAAATGAAAAATTTACCTACTCTATGTATACCTTTATATATATATTTAGACTGGAAGGGAAAGTTGCTCTGATAACAGGGGGTGCTTCGGGCATTGGTGAAGCCACCACAAAACTCTTTATAAAGCATGGTGCTAAGGTATGCATTGTGGACATATGTGATGACCTTGGAGAGCAACTATGTGAGTCACTCGGTGGTGGGACCCATGCTCGCTTCTTCCACTGTGATGTAACTAAGGAGGATGATGTTAGTAAAGCAGTAGACTTCACTACTGAGGCTTTTGGCACACTTGATATACTAGTGAATAATGCTGGGATCACTGGAAATAAGGTGCTTGATATAAGGGATGTGGATTTCCGGGAATTCAAAACGGTGTTTCAGATTAATGTGGATGGGGTATTTTTAGGTATTATTTTCCCTATTGATCTATCTTATTGTTTTTCTTGCAAATCTCAAGATTATATTTTGCTATACCAATGTAAAACTGGTAAATTTTCTCAAAGGTCACTAAATTTGATATGAAATTCACTTTTGGTCACGGAACTTTGAATTCTATAATTTTTAGTCACTAAACTTTGATATTTCTCTAAATTTAGTCGCTTTGTCATATTTTTTATCCAAAATTCCAGCTGAAGCTTATGTGGACTCTATTTTGTATAGTTGAATTATTATGAAACTTTAAAGAATGATCAGAAGTCAAAATGATGAAGGAGAAAATGAATGAAGTAATTTTCTGTAGAAGAATTGCATAATTTTGTTATTTGGATTTTAATTCTAATTTACAATATAAATTCTTGTTGGTACCCATATGATTAATATGAAATTCAAGCAATTGCTATATCAACTTCCGTTAGAATTTTGGATGATATAGAATATGGAGTGACTAAATTTTGAGAAAAATCAAAGTTCTGGGACTGAAAATGAATAATTGAAGTTTAGTGATCAAAGTGGATGTCATATCAAGTTTAGTGACTTCCAAAAAATTATGCATGTAAGACATGCTGATGGAATAAAAGGTACTTTCCAGCGAGGGTGTGCACTATCAATCTTCTTTTTCGTTTTAATAATGTGTACAGACTCTGGGGTGAATTACTGATAGTGAGGGGCAATTTGGTAAATTTACTTAAAAAGTATAATTTATTGAGAGAACTTACTGTGGTCAAATCTCACTTTATGGTGAGGTGGAGGGCAGGCTGCCCCCTTTGCTCCTCCTGCTGTATATGATAATAGTCGTCCATCCTCTTGTGATTACATGACAATAACAGTTTGTAGTCTTCTGTCTTTCTTTTGGCACCAGGGATGAAGCATGCTGCCAGGGTCATGATCCCACGTGGCAAGGGCTCCATAATATCCCTTGCCAGCGTGGCTAGTGTTGTAGGTGGCGCAGGCCCACATGGTTACACTGGTTCAAAGCACGCTGTGGTGGGGCTCACCAAGAGTGTGGCTCTCGAGTTAGGAAAACACGGGATAAGAGTCAACTGTGTATCCCCCTATGCAGTTCCCACTGGCCTTTCCTTGTCTCACTTGCCAGAGAGTGAGAGAAATGAAGATGCTGTGAAAGACTTCTTGGCATTTGTTGGGTCCTGTGCAAATTTGAAGGGAGTTGACTTGGGAACGAGCGATATAGCTCAGGCTGTGCTATTCTTGGCTAGTGACGAGGCAAGGTATGTGAGTGGGCTCAATTTGACTGTGGATGGTGGGTTTACAGTTGTGAATAATGCATTGAAGGCCTTCGAAGTGTGAATTAGGTGGTGTTTTATGCATTAATGCCATCCATTGTTTGGCAAAAGTTGCCCCATGGGGTAGAATGGTACATGTGTGTAATAAGAGAAACCGTGCCTTCCTTTTATAGCAAAATTGTTCTGAGTTGTGAATTTATGCTAGGAACGTTTAATTTCTCCTTGGTCCATAGCATTTCATATTGTCAAATTTCAGTAGAAAGTGTAGAATGTTCGGTGCATAGCCCTTCACAGCACTTCATTAATGCCAAACCATATGTTTCATAGCACTTCATATTCTCAAATTTCAGTACAACGCTCGGTGTATAGCCCAAATGTTAATTTGTTGCCTGGTCAACAAGTCCCAGTCCCAGCTGGTGCCTATCAAAAGATGCCAATGCCATATAAGGGAATAGTTCAATCTCGCCTTGTTCTGACGAGGATCTATCATTGGATAGTTGGAGTTGTAACCTTGCAAATGAGGATTGAATAAAGCTAGTATGAGATTATCTCACAAGGAAATGCATACTATATAGAGGTGGTAAGTCGGGTGGGTCGGACGGATTCGGATCGAGTAGAGTCAGATTAGTTTGACGTCGACAATAGTAGGGTCGCGGGTTAGGTGAGGTCGGGACGGGTTTTGGGTCGTCAGGTGTGGACAATTTTTGGATCATGGGTTGGGTCGTGTGAGATTGGGTCGGGTCGCGTTAGTCTTTTTTCGGATAATACGCTGGCTCGAGCGAGATCAGGTATGGCTACATCGACAACTTTCGAGTCTTGGGTCGGGTTTGGTTCAGGTTGCACCGACAACTTTCGAGTTTTGTTTTGAGTTTTAAGTTCAATCAGACAAGATCGGATCGCGTTATTGAATTGTGTTATTAAATCTTTGCTTCCTTTGATGTTAATTTGTAGTAAAATTAGATTATAACATGAGCATGGTTAAAATAATATGCATAGTACACCACATAACGTACTATGCATATAGATATAGGTCAATAAATTGAGATTTAAGTTGCTCAATAAATTCTTCATATGAAAATATTGTAGGAAAATAAATTTCGTGATTTTTAGAGCTTTCTTGTTATTATTTAAATATTTTTTAAAAACAGTCCAGATTTAATACTACAAAAGTGCCATTTCTGGGCTATTTTTAAAAAATAGCAAGAAAGCTCTAAAAATCACGAAATTTTATTTCCTACAAGATTTTGATATGAAGAATTTATTGAACAACTTAAATATCAATTTAATGATCAAATTAAATACAAATGACCCTATAGTACGTTATGTGGTGTACTATGCATATTATTTTAGCCATGCTCTTATAACGTAGGTAAGATAAGATCAGATCGATTTACAAGTTGTATCAGGTAAGTCGGATTTGGGTCCTTATGTGTCATTTCGGCTTGAATTACAAGTTAGGTCGGGCTTGAGTTTTCATGTGTCGTTCTATCTCGGGTTATAAGTCGTCTTGGATCGAATCGGGTCGCTTCGCCTCGAATTATGGGTTATCTCGAGTCGGATTCGATCGGATTCAAATTAGTTTGATTTTATCAAAATATCGAATCGAATCGGATTCATATCAAATCGGGTTGGCAGGTTTTTCGGATCGGATTGGGTTCCGGCCACCTGGTGTACTATTTGCCTTTCCGCCTACTACCTAAAAGGCTAAAACTAAACAGAAATTCGTATAGTTGTTAATTTGGTTGACATGTCATGTATTCGTGATAAATAGTTTTTATTTATTTTTATTTTTTTAAGTTTGTTTATTTGTAACGTGGGTGAAAATTATGGAAGCATTGAGTGTATTGAGTGTATTCTATATTTGATATTGTATATTTAGTTTGAAAATTGCTGAACATTTCAGAAAACACGTACCAAAATTAATGATCTTTGGTAGGCTGGTAGCAATACACTGGCATTGTTATGCTGCTCCAAGTAGATATAAATGTTCAGTTAAAACGCCTGTTCGAACTTGATAAGTGATAGGAATCGGCTTAATAATCATTCATTTTAGTTGAAAACTTGGAATTAATGATTTTGCTGACACTTAGTGTGATCTAGTTAACGTATATATAATTGTAGGTAAGAAATAAAAGGGTTAACACTTACCTTTTTCTAGTACTAACATTCATCGCATGCTACGTTAGTAAGCTCAATAGTCAATAGTGCTCACATTTAATATTAACTGTAATACTGGTACCACTGAGCCCATATAATATCTTACTACAGTGCGAATTCAGAATATCTTGCTACAACTATATATATAAAAATAAAAAATTCTTTCAAAATATTAAATACAATTAAAAAAAAATATTTTACATATTAAAAAAACAAATATAGATAAAATATAGTAGCACAAACAAAATAAAATCAAGATGTCGACGATAAATTGAGTCGGCCTCTACGAGTCTTCATATTTTGAAATCTTCATATTTCAAACCCGTAACCTTCCGCACACCGAAGTTGTTGCTCAACACTATTTGAATTAAAAATCAATTTTATAGTTTATCTGATTATAAATAATAAAATTAGGGTTTCAATTATATTATCGTCATACTAAAAACTATAATTAATTTGTTCTATAAAATATTAAAGTCCCGAACAGCAAAAGAATATTTCAAGCAATAGTACTCCAAAAATGCATATTTTTCTTGTTGGTTATTTCATGTCTTCTTTTTTAAATAATTGTATTGCTTGAAATAGTTAATCCCAAAATCTTTCTGCTAATATTCAAAATCAGAAAGGTCCAGCGCATGCAAAGTTCTTTTGTTGACCACTTGACCTGGACGCAATGCACACAAAAAGTCCCTTTGATGACCTGGACGGCTGGACGCGCACAACACAGGCATCCGGCCAGACTCTAGAGACCACAACAATATTTCTTTTTTGTTTTGTTAAGTCGCGAAGAGAGTCCAGTGCGCTGGGCTTTTGGGTTTGTTTTTACTGGGCTGAGCTTTAACTATAAGTTGGGACTTGGATGGGCTGGATAAAGGCTCAGGAGTAGACATTTTTTATTTTCGGAAGTAGACACTCTGTTAATTGATCAATGAGCTTTTATTGAACTTCAAATTTCAGAAATAGACACTTGTCTACTCCTGAGCCACTGTAGATCTGCCCCTGACTACAGTACTACTACTTTCTGACGTGGTCACAGCGGTACTAATTCCTTGTGAAGAAGGGCGTGCTCTAACAGTAACTATTGGTATCAGACTTCAACTAGGCAATGCTAATAAATTCATAACCCTCAATATTAAGCGGCCTTCTCATTGAAAAAGCTTCTAAAGCCTAGCTGTATCAGATGACATCACTTAACCAGCGACAGTATTGGCCACAGTCACAAAGGATCTCAGTTTCACAGAAGATCTCAGAATTAGATTAGACAATTAGTTAGAATTAATCCCTATGTATCATTATATAAATACATGTATCATTGTAACAGTAAGAGTAACAAAGACTAATCAAGTTTGGTCATAGTGCCAAATTATGTTTCAAGAGATATGACAAGGATCTTGATTGGAAACCAAATCCTAGGTTTAAAGCATACAATACACTTTGTTTACCCACTAATAATGATTCAACTCAATGGATAATTTAACAAACAGTAAACAGGATAACTTCAGTTATTACAAGAAAAAACCCGGAGAATCCAAGAGAGATCTATAAGTGTACGAGCCCGTAGGGTTGTCACCTGCATGGGCACCTACCTGGGCTCCGTGTCTACTGAAAATCTTTTTTTTCATAGAAAAAAAGAAAAAACATGATTACTTAAAAAACATTTTGATTTTATGGACCTTCTAGAAATTTACTAAAAGAATTGAAAATAGATTCTGGTGCCAACAATCATGTTACAAATGACCTTAATAATCTATCATCCTTTTTTGCCTATCATGGACCCGACAAGCTCCAAATAGGGAATGGTATTGGTCTCTCCATCTCAAACATTGGTTCAACTTCTTTTACTATTTTTAATTCCTCTATTTCTTTAAACAATGTACTTCATGTCCCTCAATTTTCTACTAATCTCATTAGTTTATCTAAATTACTTCATGATAATCCTAATATATCTATTGACTTTACTTTCTCATTTTGTACAATCAAGGACCTCCCCATGAAGATCACACTTCTTGAAATTCCTAGCTCCAATGGACTATACTCCATCAATTTCAAGTCTTCTTCTCAAAGAAATCAAGATTTCCCTCCTAGAGCTCTTCTGGCACTCGCACTACTACCTCAATTTGGCACTCTCGACTTGGACATCCCTCCAAACCTATTACCTTACAAATTATAAATTCTAATAGCTTACCTTGTAATAAAGAAATTTTTTCTTTTTGTAATGATTGTGCTCAAGCTAAGGCACATATTTTACCTTTTTCTTATTCCACTTCTTTGTCTACTTCTCCCTTGGAATTAATTCATAGTGATGTATGGGGTCCTTCCCCTATAACTTCTTTTCATGGATATAAATACTATGTTATTTTTATTGATGATTTTTCTCATTTTACTTGGATTTACTTTTTAAAACAAAAGAGTGAAGTATGTACCATTTTCACTCATTTTAAAGCTCAAGTTGAAAATTTGTTCAATTCAACAATTAAATTACTTAGAACTGATGGAGGGACTGAATACAAACCTATTACAACTAAATTCCCTCAATTAATTCATCAAACTAGTTGTCCTTATACACCTCAGCAAAACGGGGTTGCTGAAAGAAAACACAGACATATTGTTGAGTTGTCTTTAGCCACCATGGCACATGCTTCAATTCCATCTCAGTTTTGGGATAATTTTTTTTCAAGCATAGTCTATCTTATAAACAGATTACCTTCCAACAACAAAATTCCCTATACCACACTTTTTCATAAAAATCCTGATTACAATTTTCTTAAAGTTTTAGGATGTCTTTCTTTCCCTTTAACTCGTCCATATAATAGTCACAAATTAGAACTTAGAGCAAAACCGTGTGTTTTTATTGGATATGGCATTACTCAAAAAGGATATAGGTGTTTACATTTACCTACCAAGAAAATTTTTGTATCAAGAAACGTTCAATTTGAAGAACTAACTTTTCCTTTCAAGCATGTTCATTTTTCACAGGAAGAATCTAGTGATCACTCTCAACTTGGCCTGCAGCTCCATCTCTTACAGTCAGCCCAACGTCAGATCTCCATTCTAGCCCAGCAATCAAGATCTGCGACAGAGCAACAGTCTTCTCAAGATATTCAACCATGTCGGCCCATTCTCTCCAGCGGCCCGTCTTAATCATTACAGCTCCTTGACAATTCTCCTCTCATTAATTCCGATGGGCCCAATTCAACTCTCAGCCCGATAAATAACAGCACCTCTCCTCTCTCCTCTAACGGTCACTCAAATTCAAACATCTCCCCTTCTTCCCCGATACATCCAGCTACCGAGTCAATTCCTCAAGCACCTGCTACGCATCTTTCTTCTGACATCTCCTCTAACATACCTTCTCTACCTAACATTCACCCAATGATCACCCGATCTAAAGACAACACTCAACGCTCCAAGAAATTTCCTGACTACATAGCTCATCATACTCAATCAGATCCCGATACAATGACCTTCTCTCAAGCTCAAAAATCAGCTCACTGGCGTGAAGCGATGTCCTCCGAAATAAATGCTTTAGCTACAAATAAAACTTGGACCTTGGTTTCTCCTCCTCCTGACCACAAGATCATTGGATGCAAATGGGTATTTAAAACAAAAACCAATCCCGATGGTACAATCGACCGGTACAAAGCCCGGCTAGTCGCTAAAGGGTATAACCAGGAGGCAGGAGTGGATTATGAAGATACCTACAGTCCCGTCGTCCGAGCTGCGACCATTCGTGTTGTTCTATCTCTTGCAACTTCATCCCAATGGCCAATTCGACAGCTAGACGTGTCAAATGCGTTCCTCAATGGAGATTTGCTCGAAAAGGTCTACATGCATCAACCTCAGGATTTCGTTGATCCTAATTTCCCTGATGCAGTGTGTATCTTGCACAAATCACTATATGGATTAAAGCAAGCCCCTCGGGCTTGGTTCGAAAAATTAAGCAAAACTCTACTTCATTTCGGATTCAAACCTTCAAGCTATAATCCATCCCTTTTTCTGGCTCATTCTCAAGGTCAGACTCTCATCTTGCTAGTTTATGTCGACAACATTATCGTTACTGGCAGCAGTCAATCACAGATCGATCAATGCATTCGTCATCTTCATTCTCAATTCTCAATCCGGGACTTAGGAGATATCCATTATTTCCTAGGCATACAGGCTAGTCATAACAGCTCGGGTCTGTTTCTCAATCAAGGAAAATACATCACACGGCTTCTACAACGTGCCAACATGCTTAATTGTAAACCATGCCTCTCTCCCATGGCTTCCAACACTACCTTATCTCAACACGACAGCCAGATTTTCAATGATCCTCACTTGTACCGCAATATAGTTGGATCTCTACAGTACGCTACATTGACCAGACCTGAAATCACATTTGCTGTGAATAAGGTATCGCAGTTTATGCAAAATCCCACGGTTGAGCATTGGTCTTCAGTCAAACGGATCTTACGATACCTCTCTGGCACTATTGACCATGGCTTGCAGTTCTACACAGAATCTCCCCTCAACATCAACTCTTACAGTGACGCTGACTGGGCCGGTAATGTGGACGATCGCCGTTCCACCTCTGGTTTTTGCATTTACCTTGGACGTAACCTGGTTTCGTGATGTGCTAAGAAGCAGCCTACAGTCTCAAGATCCAGCACCGAAGCAGAGTACCGTAGCCTTGCCCTTGCTTGCACCGAGACCATGTGGCTTGAGTATTTACTTGATGAAATTGGAGTTCAATCGAAACAAATCCCTACTCTTTGATGTGACAACATCGGAGCGACATTTCTTGCTTCTAATCCTATGTTTCGTGCCCGTACTAAACACATCGAAATCGATTACCATTTCGTTCGAGAACGGGTCACAGCAAACAAATTGACAGTTCGGTTCTTATGTTCTGCTGACCAGCTCGCGGATATCTTCACCAAGACATTGCCTTTACCCAGGTTTCTACATCTCAAGAACAAGCTCAATGTATCATCCAATACATTAGCTTGAGGGGGCGTATCAGATGACATCACTTAACCAGCGAGAGTATTGGCCACAGTCACAAAGGATCTCAGTTTCACAGAAGATCTCAGGATTAGATTAGACAGTTAGTTAGAATTAATCCTTATGTATCATTATATAAATACATGTATCATTGTAACAGTAAGAGTAACAAAGACTAATCATTCAATCATCAGTTTCTCTCAATTCTCTCTATTCTCTCTACTCTGTCAAGCTGCCAAGTCTCTCCTGGAAAGAAAGAACAATGGCAGGTACCTTGGTCACCTCTTCAATCTCTGAAAGGTCTGTAGTCTTCTCTGTTACTTCTCAAAGTTTTCTTATAGAAAGAAAAGTTATCTTTGCAGCTCCATCGAAGTATGCACCCAATAATCAACTCGCAATTCCAGATCTCTGTGAGTGTCTCCCGTGTGCTAAAAAAGAAGGGTAGAAGGCAGAGTGCTGCCTTTTACGTAGAGTTTCAATTATTATTTTTTGTAATACAATTTAAACATAATTACCTTTTCACGGTAATTAATGATTATAGCTTGGAAAAGTTGCCTTATTATGGTTATATCAATCTAATAAAATCATAATTACAAAAATGAATAACTGCAGTTTTTGAAATTTTGAAGTAATTAAAATACTCAAATGGCTTGATCATCATTCATCAAGATTCAAATACTGTATCAGACTCAAGTCGAGTAAGACAGAACTAGATTTTATCCCCTACCTAATTCATGATCCGCAAGAAGACAAGTAAAAAATATTAAACAATCTAAAATAAACTTCAGATTGGAAGGGAAGGTTGCTCTCATAGTAGGAGGCGCTTCTGGCATCGGTGAATCAATCGTCAGACACTTCATAAAGCACGGGGCCAAGGTTTGTATCGCTGACTTACAGGATGCACTAGGTGAGGAAATACTTTCGTCACTGGGTACTGGAACCGATGCCCGCTTCATCCACTGTGACATAACTAAGGAGGATGACATAAGCAAAGCAGTTGATTTCACGGCCGAGACTTTTGGTACAATTGATGTAATGGTGAATAATGTTGATATTAGAGGAAGTATTGTGCCTGATATAAGGGAATTTGACTTTGGGGAATTCAAGAAAGTGACTAAGGCCAATGTGAATGGAGTCTTTCTAGGTACTGTGAAGATCACTTATCTGTTATTAGTCTTTTGTTTACTTTCATGTACTTCTATTGCATTTACTTAGTTATGTTTTCTTCTAATTATTTTTCTTCTAGCATGCCATTCCAATTTTTGCACCATGAAGGTTTAATATTCAAATAACACTCATTTGTATGACAAAAGTACCGTAAAAATGTATATTAATTACACAGGATTATCCTGGATAAGCCAATTATGGTGGAATTTTCAAACTGAGAGCAATTTTGGTTATCTTCTTCTTGAAATTTATTAGATGTTTTTATTGGTTAATTAGTTGGTATTTACAAAAGTGATAGTTTGTTTGAAGAATATTCGTGATTACATTAAGAGGTTTGGGACTATGAGATCAGCATATACCTTTACCAGTACTGATGACAGGTTAAACTGGCTCGTCAAGTTCTTTTCATCTAGCTTATATCTAGAGCCTAAAACAGTTCAGTAACCAATAATTGAATACCCGAATAAACATAAACAAACTTCTACTAAACATAAACGAACCGCAAAAGGAAGGTGTCAGGGAGTGGTATTTTTCGATGTACCAGTAGGCAATGCTAAGATCCTTTTTTCTGTAACATATCAAATTTCAATAAATCTGAGATGACAGTAGACTATCATTCCCCTTTTATTTTGGTACAAGGAATGAAGCACGCAGCAAGGATCATGGTCCCACGTGGCAAGGGTTCCATAATCTCCACTGCCAGTGTGGCAAGCATCACAGCCGGCCTAGGCTCACACAGCTACACTGGCTCAAAACATGCAGTTGTGGGGCTCACCAAAAGCCTGGCTGAAATGTTAGGTAGGCATGGGATCAGAGTCAACTGCGTGTCACCGTATGTGATCCCTACTGGCATTACCCGGCCACATGTACAGTCAAGTGAGAGAAGCAGAGATGTTTTGAAGGGTCGCATTGCGGCTGTTGATCACAATGGAAATTTTGAAGGAGTTGAGTTGGAGGATCATGATGTGGCTGAAGCTATGCTCTTTTTGGCAAGTGATGAGGCGAAGTATGTGAGCGGTCTTAATTTGACAATGGATGGTGGGTTTAAAGTTGTGAATAGCTAGCCAAAGATCAAGATTTTCGAGTGGAAATCAGGCACTGAATGTTATGCATTGGTATGAAGTACAGTTGGACGACATTTTGTTAATTTCTATCCTTACATGTTGTATGTTGCGAACAGAAACTGCATATTTACGTTAATAAAAAGAATCTGGTTTTGTTGTGTAATTTATTAACAGGAAGTTCGTCTGAGGTTACAGAATTATATATATCTCTTCTCTGTTCTCATTGTGCATGCACTTTTCGTTTTGCTTTATTTTCATTTTTGTGCTCGAAAGACTGTAGGTGCACAATTTTGAAAAAGCGTCAACTTATCTTTAGAAGTATTGATTCCTACTGGATAACTGGATGCATGAATATAGCCTTGTCAATCAGTGCATGAACGCACCATACTTGATACTTGTTCTGAGTGGTAACTTGATATAATTATCAGTTGGTTTTACAATTTTTCTGCGAGGTACTTGTTTAGTGCTTGGGGCTTGCACAACAAAAGAAAGGAAGCAAATATTATTGACAAATGTCATACTTTTCTGACAGGATTTACAATTATAATTTATAAATGATCATTTTCTGGTAATAGTGTGCTGTACATGTTAAGTTGAGAAATTGAACCTGGTGAGCCAAAATGACCTCTTTCCAGAACGCAGAATAATGCATTGTACCTCAAGTGTATCTAGACTAGAAATTTATGTCAGTCCTCAGTATCAGTAGCAAAAAACAAGTACCAAAATGTAACATACGATTGACAATCACAGAAACGTCTATCAGATAACGTGTTTATCTTAACTTGAAACACATGTATTAGAGATCAAGCAATCGCAAACCTATCGGACAATCATGCAGAATCCATATTATTCTCTCTTGTACGATAATGTCTATCAAATCAGGTTCTAACATGGTCTGGGTTTAAATTCATTAGGATTTATATTTGCCTGCAGAATCCATTAAAATTAAAATGCGGATTTGTATCGATAATGACAAGTTTGTGATTTGGGAATAATATATCAAGGTTACATATTTGTGATTTTAGTATAATTCGGAAAAAAGTTCGGTTTTGTTATGATATAATTACATATATATTGAAATAATAATAGCAATCACTGTTATAATCTGAAAAATTGATGGAAGACACCTGCACATGAGCACATCTTTCATGCAGATAGAAATGGCTGCTCGAGTCTCGCACGCACGTTATCAAGAAAAGTCATTTAGAAGATTTATAATATATTATTATAGAAGATTTTGTTGCATTCGGACTAGTTTAGGAATTAGAGTTTAGAGTTTAAGTCTGGTTCTGAAACTCGATCGATTATGATTCGAGTCGATCGAGTTAACTCGGAATCGAACTTGTTCGGGTTGAGTTTTATCCGATTCTCATACATGAGTATTTAGACAAAATTCAGATGAACAGTGCTGATTCAGCCGAGTTTGCTGCTGAGTCAGCCCATTTAGATCGATTTATGTTGAGTTTTACAGAGAAGAAGAGAAGAGATCGGCCGACTGAGAAGAAAGGAAGAGAAGAGATCGATCGAATGTGCAGAAAGAGCTGAGTTACCGATTCGATTCTTCTGATTCAGATGTTGGCCGAGTCAACTTGACCCAAAATTTTTTTGCTTCCGCTTCTGATTCCGAGTTTCAGAACTCTGTTTAACAACTGACAACACATGGTACTATGGTTGTATACTTGTATTCATTATTATAGAAGATTTTGTTTGATTTAGAGGCGTCTACATACCAATAATAATTAATACATGTTACTATGATTGTTTCAATTGTGTCGTTACTATAGAAGATTTTTGTTGAATTTGGAGGCATCTAAATACCAACGACAATATTGATTAACTAGCGTGAC
>CAXKVX010004570.1:0-19245 GCA_964058865.1 Eleocharis quinqueflora
TCCAAAATTGAATCCGACGCAAAATCATTATAAAAAAGACTAATTAAGATATATGTTCAAGATGGAGCGAAATTTGAGATGCACGTTTCTCCGATCGCAAATCGGACTAAACGTGGTGGAAGTAGACTCGGATATCTACAGCTCGATGATTTGCGACGTTAAAAAAAAATTAATTATAATCTCGATAAGTGCAGTCGAATTCGTTACAAAAACTTACATAAATACAACCCAACTCATCAAATAAAATATTAATATTTTTATTATTAAAATAATCAGAGGCGCTGGATTAAACAATTCAAATTTCGTATAAATTAAAATACTCCGGACTCTGTGATTCCGGACTCTGTGATTCCGGAGTTACTCCGGTGTCTGTGATTTCGGAATGGCTATTTTAGTGATTTTGATTCGAATTTTGTCAGTTTGGTGTTTTTTAATTTATTTTGGTTAATAAAAAAAATTTCGGGAGAGCATGGCTGTCTTAATATGGAATTGTGTTGATATCTTTGGGTATTTTCTTTGAACAAAACATTCAGGGAAATTTTAGGAAAGGTGGGCATGAACTAATAATAATAATAATAATAATAATAAGCATGCATGTTATTGTATTTTTTCTTAAATCATAGTAAAATTAGGTACATAATTGGAGACCGTGCCTATGGCTCCTTGTCCTTGCGGTCAAACTGTTGTCAATTATCTTGTCTAATTGTTTTGATTATATGCGAATGACCTCTCAATTCTATCTTGGAAGCCAAAATTTGAAAATGACAAGTTTAAATATGACCATTTAACCAACGAAATCATGCAATCAGAGCAGCATAGTCATTAACTATTTGAAGACAGTAATGTCTGTACTTCTCTACAAAAATAAATGCCACGTCTCCCACTATTAGAATTGTCGTTGTTACTCTGGAAGAAAAAATGTCATTTTTCTGATCATAAGAAGAGAAAAAACATCATTTTCCTGAATTAATCAGGAAAAATCTCTCGACACAAAAGCTACCTTTTCCATAGAATACCAGAGAAAAACTATATTTCCGTGGAGTTAACCACGGAAGTGATTCAACGAAAATGAGTTAGCGTCCGAGTTCCCCTCTTCTTAGTTTCGTGGGTACCATTCAATATTTCCCTGGATTGTGCACAAAACAAGTCATACATAATCATTTTTAGTCAGACGTGGCCCCACTGAGTTATCCAGGCAAATAATCGTATTATTTCCCTGGTTTATACTTCTAGAGAAAAAATTATTTTAGAAAATAAATTATTTTAGAAAAAAATATTTTAGAAAATTATATAATTGTGCAGATTTATTATTATTTCTGTCAGTAGGTACATCACTTCCATCAGAAAATAAATTAATTTTGAAATCCATTTTTTCTGAACAACATTATTTCGATCGATAGTTTGCATTACTTCCATCAGTATTAATTTGAAATCCATTTTTTGTGGAACATCATTTCTGTCGGTAGTGCACATTACTTCCATCAGTAAATATTATTTTAGAAATCCATTTTTTATAGTAAAATCTATTATTTATCACAATAGCACATTTTTGAAATGTAAAATTATCATATTTAATAAACAAATATACATTGATAATGACTTTAAATTATATATCAAATAAAAGTACCAACTGCAAGTATTACCAAAATTTTCCAATTCCAAGTTTTACCAAAATTTACAAGTCTGAACTGCACAAAATATGAACCTAAATCACCTGTATACCATGTTACTGCTAAATAACAAAATGTTGTATCCCATGCCACTGTATCTCATATATCTCATGTATTCCATGCTACTGGTAATTAACAAAATGTAGAGCATTTCATTTTCCCAAAAATAAAAAAACTATAGTGGATTATCCTGATTTGATTTCGTGCACCATTGACTCATGGTTGCCTCGCCATTTGAGGCTTGAGCTGCAAATGCTTGTATCCCTACTCCCTAGTATATAACACCAAAAAAAGAGAATTATAGTTTTATTGTCAAAGCATCAATATAATTTAATATTGCACGAGTAGCATAATTTGGGACATTTTCATTCCCAACACACACATCAACTGTGAATTCTATTTGTTTTGTTCTTACCTGGGAGTTAGGTAATTGCATTTGGGAGGCAGACACTTGCATTCTCAATAGTGCACTATAATTAAGGGCAGCATTATCCTAAGTACAAAAATTAAATTGTCAGCAACACACAGAAACACTCTTTGTATTATTCCTAAATTTTGATTTGAAGCTATGAACAATTAGTCTTTCTGAATACACTGTTTTATACCTCTGTTACAATTCCAGCAAGGATTCCAAAAACACCTAGAACTAAGTTATTTGCATACTTACTTGGAATAAAGGCATATTAATTCCTACAGTTCCTTGAGTAGTCGGAGAAACAGAACCATGACCCTACAAGTGAAATATACAATGAATAAAAAGTTTTTGTATCAGCATATAGAGGTACTGATGATAGTCGAAGAGAACTTACATGAGATAAAGGTAGACGCATTCCTAGAGCAGTTTGAAACGGTTGGCTGATAGCACTGTGAAACGGATGGAAAATAGAACCATGACCCTATGAGTGCAATTAATAACATAAAGTAGTATTAGGGATAGGGTTAAGCAACCATAGAAATGCTATCAACAAAGGATTATCAATCAATAATTGCATCAATCTTTTGTTACCTGATAAGTTGACTTTTGCACTTCGTTCATCGCATAAAGATGATTAATAACAAAGTGCAATTTTGCCTGTTCAGTTGCATGATTGTTTGCCATTTCAGTGAAACGAGCCTGAAAATCTTCTATTATTTTATCCCTCTTGTCAGTCTCCTCGCTAAAACGAGCATCCCGTTCTTTTAGGATTTTATTGAACTCTAGGTTGCGCTGTTCTACCATTTTTGTTGTCAGCACAGATGAAGTAGAAGTGGCCCTTGCTCGCGACATTGATGTTGTTGGCATACTATCTTCAAATTTGCTCCCAAAGCTCCAATCTCTTTTGTGGCTTTTCTTGATAGCAGCTAGACGAAAGAGTTCAATATCTTCTCTCCCTGCATAGTCAGGATCAAGTTGCATCCCCTTTGCCTTTTTCTATTGAGATACATAAATGTAAATTTCCAATATACATGTGATATTGAAATTGAATTGATATTCACAAGTAATAATATATGATATTTGATATATTAACATCCAATAAGAAAACTAAGTAAGGATGATAACTTACATATACTTCTTTGGTTTTAGTGTTGGTAAATTGCATTATACTAGTTTCATAGGTTGGAACCTCCACTATGTTTTCCTCTGACAATTGGATTTCATTTACCCTTATTGTTTTCATCATGTACTGCTTGCATTTCCAGAACCCTGGTTGTTGCTGTTGCTGCTTGGGCCACAATGGGTGATATCCCATCTGCTTGACCAACATGCAGATGTAGAAAAAGTTCCTCAGCCGTTGACTCTCTACCTAGTAATTTTTTCTACAAATGCAATAAGGAGTTGGTTATAATTAAATATAAATTTGTACAAGCCTCATGTAAATTGTATATAAGAGAAGTTACCAAATTTTGGCTATGCTGGTATGCGCTTATCGACCCGGCATGGTGAGAAACAATAAGTCCTGATGCACATCGGTTAGTTTGGTTTCGTTTTGAAAGGGCTTGGTATTCCACTGTTCCATATATGTCGCAAAGTCCTTCCCAATATTCGGAGGTCTTGCACCAATGTGAAACCATACCCTTCCATGCTTCTGTATTCCATCCAAATTTAGCTCTGCATTTTTTTCGAGCTTCGCGTAGCTCATCACCATACCTTTTGGCAGCAATTGCCTCAAGTACCTCTTTACAATGATTGACATCTTCTCCATCCCTATATTTGAATCGTTCCTTCATGAATTAAATAACACAACAAACATGACATTAGTAAATCATGAAGTTGCAGAATATTAAACCCCATATATATATAAATTAAGTAGAAATTGTCTTCACCAAAAATTGGATCTCCAGAATGTTCCTTGTGTGCTGATCAAACATGAGAAAGCTTATGCAGGGTCTTGGCATGAGTTGCAGGGCTAGCCTAGTTATGAGTGCAGTAATTTGCCTCGGTTTCTTTTCAGTGGTGAATTCTTCTTTAGAAAAGATCGACTTTGGACAAGTTACATCCATCAACTCTTTAGAAAAGATTCGTGATAATGAATTTGCTGATTGGCTACGTAAGAGGGTAATAGTTGATCGTGATGGCAACATTGATGTCAACATTCGCAATCTTGGACTCAAGCCGGATAAACAAGCAATATGCTATACTGGATATGAAATAAACTGTTTTAAGTTCCACACTGAGACGTACAACCAGAACAAATCATCTGTAAACAGTGGCGTTTGCATCAAAGGACAATCAGATGATAGTGACACACAATATGACTACTATGGAGTTCTCCAAGAAGTAGTCGAGCTACAGTATGAAGGAGGTAACAAAGTTCTTCTTTTCAAATGTTATTGGTTCAATATAACAAATGGTGTTAGGGTTGATAAACAACATGACATTGTTGAGGTTAAGCATGCTTCTCGCCTGCGTCACTATGAGCCGTTTGTATTGGCGTTGCAAGCCATTCAAGTGTATTACCTACCATATGCCTCTACCAAGGGAGATAGAAAAATTGGTGGGTGGCAATGAAAACACAAAAGAAAGGAAAGTTAGGTGTTGGAGAAAATGCAGAAGTTTTTCAAGAAGAACAAATAGATGACTTTAACAATCAATCCATCAATCCGGTGGACCTTTTGTCATCAATGTCAACTGATGAGCCACAAGAAATGGGAAGTGACACCAACAATGATGGCTTCATGGTCAATGAGTTCTACATCGAGCAAGATTATGAAGATGACGATCCATATGTCATCAATATCATCATATTTATGATTTGTTTAATTCATACAATTTTGATACAGTGTTGTTGAGTTTCTCCAGTTAGGGTTTCTCTTCAATTATTGTCTAGTTTCTCCAAATAAGATTTTTATAATAATTGAACTTTATTCAACAATGTTGGCTTAAGTCAATTAGAATTTTTTCAATCAATTATACTATGTATATTCAACAATGTTGGATAATCAGATCAATTAGATTTTTTTTTTCAATTAATTCATTTTCATGTTCAATAATATAATGCAATATTGACTATAATTAAATCATTCAAGTTTTTATTTCATGTGGCATCATCTCTTACGAATGAATTCTGATAGTTCAAAGATATTCCTCCATTTCAATATTTCACCAACCAATCATCTCTTACGAATGAATTCTGATAGTACAACCAGGACTACGACATCAAATTCGATACTGACCCATATATATATGTTCACAGTATAGCAGGATCACGACATCACAGTACCCCAGTCCATATTAGACCAATCATCAATTCAATTTACTAACTTTGGAGGCAGCGGAGGAGTCCACAGAGACAATTTCTAGGGTTCCTTCAGGCGACCGTGCATACTTCTAGGGTTCCATTTAGAGTTTTACAGACGGGACGGGTCGGATACCCGTGGATCCAATCCGGGCGGGTCTACGGGTTGGACGGGTCCATGGATACGGCGGGGCAGGTTATCACGGGTCCGGTAGGGTAAGGGGATCCGAACCATGGTAAACCCGAACGGATTGGACGGTCACGGGTCGGGTCCCGCTGATTTTTTTTTTGAATTTTTGAATTTTTGAATTGAAAAATTTGGGAAAAAAAGGGTTTGTTAGGGGTTTATCACGGGTTTAACGGATTTATCACGAATTTATCACGGGTTGGCACGAGTCTGGCGGGTTCACACAGGTATGGCACGGGTTATCACGGGTTGACACGAGTTTGGCACAGGTCGTGCGGGTTTGCCACATGACGGGGCGGGTCGGGTCACAGGTTGGGACAAGTTTCAGGTAAAATGAGGCTCCCCGCCTCGCCGTAGATCCACGGGTCGGGGCGGGTTTGCACCTCGGGTCGGGTCGGTCACAGGTCGAGTACGGGTCGGACCATGGGCGGGTCGACCCGTCCGGGTATTATTAGAACTCTAGTTCCATTTTCTCGAGAGGCAGCGAAGGAGCGATTGAGAGTGAAAGTGTGAGAGAGAAGATCGACTTGACAATGTCAAGTCTGATTTATATGGTTAAGATACGAATAATTGGCGAGTGAGGGTATTTTGGGCATTCATAAAAAGTGGTTTTTTTGAATTTTATCAGAAAGTATAAAAAATGTAAAGTGACAATTAAAAGATCAAGATCAGTTTTTGAATGGCAAATAAAAGAAGAGGATATTTTACATGGCATTATCAAAGTTTCTCAAGTTTTGAGAAAAAAATTCTCAATAAATTTCCCCCTTCTGTTCATAGCAAAATGTCCGGTTTTGTAAAAATTGAGTGATGTGACCGATCGATTATTTTCTTTTGCATGTGTACACTAATAAATCATTTTGAAGATAAGCATCTCTCAATTTTTATGGAATGGAAGGTAGGCGGTCTCTGTTAAGAGATGGAAAAGATGACAAGCATAACTTGTTCATGAATTCATTCTTTTAAACTTTTCTGTATTTGTGGAGATTGCGACCTTCGCTAGTAATAACAATAAAATCAGATAAGGACATAAGGTGCTTGGTTTTGATGATACAAAAATCTAAGGAACAAAAGTTGAATGCAAGTAAACCACAATTAGTGAGAGCTAGCTAGGAACTAAACCTAGTGGTCCCACAAATCAGTGACAAGCAAGTGTATTGTACATGGGAACTCGCAACAGATGAGCTGCGTACTCCAAAGTGTTGCAGCTTATTCCAATTTGAAGCCGTACTTTTTGAGACACAAACATTTATCCAGATCTTCTGTTGCGTTTTATACATAACGAATTGTTATGTATGTTAAACTTCTCGTTATGTATGTTATTTTATACAAAAAATAATTATGAATGTTAAGCATTTTGACGAGTGTATTTATTAGGTATCGATTAGCGTATATGTTAGATAAAAAATAACATGCATAGCGACGCGTGTACGATGCATCGATGAGCGTATTCCCCACTTAAATTGCTGACCAGTGGGCCCTAGCACACAACCTCAACCTCCTGGTTGGTAAAATGAAAGATATCAGCATTCATCGCCATTTGCAATGTCAATTCACGGAGGATTACTGGAATAGTCACAATTTTAGAGAATCAGAATTTATGAACCCAAAAAAATGTTTGTGAAAGCCCTCTGCATACAAATACGGTAATTTAATTCACAATTTTTATTTTTACTTGAAACAGTGAATTTTCTTTTAATGGAATTCTCTTACATGGACGAACATGTAAAGTATTCAACAACATAATTGATGATTTAAAAAAAAAATAAAGATATGAGTCAAAATTACTCGAATTTAAATAATATAAAATTCTTTCATTCGAGTTTCAGACTCCTGATCTCTTATATAAAAATCATTGAAGATATTAATTTAAATTTCTTAATATTTTGTACACACATGCGGCAGGATTCTATGAATGAGCGAATTCAAGACACAGTGATCTCCATAATTGCAAATTGACAGCTTTTTTGATTGGAGGATTGCCTCAAGTGCTTTCACGGTGATTTTGTGAGCGTTTTAAATTTGATATCTGATCTATCTAAATAAATTAAAAATATATCCAGAATCAATCTCTAACCTTTAAGATGTAATATTCTTTTCTTCAAAAGAGCATGATTTCATCAACTTTTATTTTTAAAAGTAACTTATCTATGACTTCATAAGAGCATCTTCATTCCTGAAACTCTTGGAGTTTCTAATATGACGTGACAGTTTCTAAATGAGTTTCAGGGATGTAGATGAATTTCTTATTTAGAAATTTTGCTCAAGAGTTTCTTATTTAGCAACTATGCTTTAGAGTTTATAAACTGTGACGTGACTTACTATTGGCTAAAATTGATCCGTCTCTCATGATATTGGTAATATTTGCTGACGTGGCAATTTAGAAACTCTATTTTTTTCAGTTTTAAGTATGGAGTTTAGAAACTAAAACAAATTAAATTTCTAAATTTAATGTGACAATAATTTAGAAACTCTAAAAATTTCACAAATAAAAATGCTCTAAATCCTAAAAATTCTTGACATTTGTTCACACGATAAGGGCCAAACAGTTATTGGGACTACCTTATACAGTATGCATTATTTTAATAAATTATAATTCGAGAATTCTTTTCTCGCAAACTTGCCATTCTTTTTTTTTTTTCAAATAAAGACAAATCGGTTGAGGTTTTTTCCAGTTCGTACTTTTATGACATAAAAACTATAAAAAACTAACGACTTGTTTTAACTATCAGAAAAAATTTTCTACGACATCTTTACATCAATTATATTAAAATCGAAACTAAAAACGACGGTTTCATCCTCAGAATTAATTCTTCATCGACTTTTTTTAATAATCGGTGTATAAATCAAGATGTCCGCATCTTTTATTTAGTAAATTTGATGTAGAAATTATCGATGTAGAGCAACAGATATCTACATCCTTTGTTTACTAATCACCCGATGTAAAAAGAGTGGAATTTTTTTTTGCAGCACCTCATATAAATTCTTTATTAAAATTTCGGTGTAGAAAATTTAGCGTTAAAAAAGTAGAAGTCAATTAAAATATTGTAACATATTTGTTTTGAGATTATTTTGTAACCCCCTGGGCTTTTGCTTTTGTTTTTACTTTTTTGTTAATGTTTAGAAATTTGTTTTGAGATTATTTTGTAGAGTGAGCGAGTGTGCTATATATATGGACGAAAAATTTAAAACACAGATCAATTACAATCGTTGATCGTCATTAATAATTGTGCAATCTTACTAATTTTGCATTAATAATTAATGATATAATCAAATTAATTTTGATCCATATATATAGCAGAATTTTCCTATTTTGTATCAGATGTTTGCTCTCCTGAACTGTAGAGAACAAATCACTGATTTCGTTTAATTAATTCATTTGCACATGCTCCGAATCTGCACCTAACATTAATTAATAACAAAAAGATTAGAACGTCATTTCTATTTTTATCAAGAAAAGGACATCGCTTATGTATTAATTAACAAAAAAATTGCGGCTTTAAGCAAAGCATGCACACTTTCGATTAAAAAAACATTTAATTTTCGACGCTTGTGTTACTTCAAATCTGATCCCTTTATTTGCATCCAGTTCTGTACTATTCTCAACTTATAATATCTAATCTCCTGAATCACATTACGGCTAGTCGTTTCCTACAGTGCATTAGATATGAGTCGTTGGCTTCCTGTTGCGCGGTACATCTTCTCAGAATTTAAGTACATGTTTTGATTTTTTTTAAAATGGCCTAATTTGACATGTTTTGATTTTTTAATGCGTTTTTAAGTGCATTATTAATGTCATTATACCTCACAGTTGGTCCAATTAAATCCAGAGTTATGACAAGTTAAAAATTATCAAAAATAAAAATTAGTGGCCCTATATCATTAAATATTTTCATAGTTTATTGATTACTGAAATTATTTCTATTTATAAATTATTGTACCTAGTATATTCTATAAAATAAAAAATAAAATAATTAACAACTAATTAGAAGAAATTATAATCATCAAATGTAGAATAATTAAAGATGTATCAAAATTTCGAATGTACTCTAGCATTAAATATAGAGTCGACAAAACGCATTAACGGTAACTAAATAACAGTTTTCCTTGAGTTAATGACAAGGCTCAAACTTTCTATTTACTATAAAGAGTATGTTCTCTCAAATAAATTCAATTTATTTAAGATTTTACATATTTGAGTTGGGTTAATTCCTTGAACCGAACCGACGCAATTAATACTCTGTTTATTTGCACATTTAATCCGCGCGTATGCAACCGGTTTTGCTTTTTTCTCGCTGGGATGCTCTGTTTCTCTTTGCACATTCAATCCCACACCACCATTGATTGATTACTTCCAAATGTGTACAGTTTATCTCTCTTATCCTCTCTCTTCCTCAATAAATACCCATAACAGTCGTCTTTGTATCATATCCAATTCGCTAATGCCAAGTATTATTACACCCAATTCTTTTCGGCATTAGCGAATTGGGTGTGTTTCCACATTCCCCTGGAAACAACCCAAAATCACAACAACAAAAAAAGAACAAACCGAAAAGCGCATTGCTTTCGTACCTCTCTGCTTTTATAGCATCTGGTCTTGCATTATTTGAGGCAATTCAGAGGGGAAGGTACTCAAAACCAAAATGGGTATTGGTTTTGGTATTCTTCTTCTTCTTTGCTTCTCATGCTCTGTTTTTCTGGCGAATGCCAATGAAACCGCTCGTTGCAACTTGTATGACGGAAGTTGGGTAATTGATCCCTCATACCCGGTTTACGATGCCAAAACTTGCCCCTTTGTTCGTCCCGAGTTCAATTGTGCCAAGTACGGTCGACCCGACAAATCGTATCTCGAATACAAATGGAAACCAAGTGGATGTGAGCTACCAAAGTATGTGTACTAATTAAACACATCAGGTAGCAAATTTACAGTTTTTCTGTCAAACAGCTTCTAATATAGATGGTATCTGTTTTGTATCTGTTTGAAGATTTGATGGTTTGGATCTGTTGAAGAAATGGAGTGGGAAGAAAGTGATGTTTGTAGGGGATTCTTTGAGCTTGAATCAATACGAGTCGATGCTCTGCATGATCAACGTAGCCGTGCCTAATGCAAAAACGACAACAACTCGAACTCGAACCGGTGATCTTACAACTGTCAGATTTGAGGTATGTATTATCTCCTCATTTTTGTTATTCCGAATTTCATGATATAATTTGGGAAACTTTTTTCAAGTACATATCTGCAGGCATTTTTGTTATTGTTTTTCAATTTGCTTTTCAAAATTAGAGAAGTATCATTCAGAGCTGAGAGACGAAGTTGTAATATTAATTAATTTTGAATATACCAATAAAATAATAACAATAATAATAATAATAATAATAATAATAATAATAATAATAATAATAATAATAATAATAATAATAATAATAATAATATTATGTGGTCTAAATATTTTTCCTTTTTATTTATTTTCCCCATAACATATTGTTGCATATATATATTCTCTCATGACATGCACAAACCTCACTTAGTGGTCACACGCGCACACGCCAGTACGCTAACAAAGAAAATGAATTGCGCACAAGTGAAAGGAGAGGTGAAGCATGTGAGAGGAATAACTATAAGCTCCAAGCAAAACAATGAGGTCAGAAAGATGGCATCGCTGCATGTGATTTGTGCATGATGCATGCATGTGCTGATGCACAAAGACTACCTTTGATGAGACCTCTGTTCTTTCAATTCAGTTCATTTGTTGCAACGCCGTCTAAAGCACAGATCTTATGCGGTGACCACAGAGCGCAGTTTGTTACTTATGGGGTTCATGTGTCAGTATGAGGTTTTGGGATGAGGCGTATCAGAAACCGTGTCAGAAAATCTGCACTGATAAGCTAGCTGTGTATAGGCTGTTTGTCTTCTCACTTGGCAGCTTTTCGCCTTTCTCACCATTAATTTTACTGTGAATTTCCATTAGCGTACTATTTGATGAATACCTTGCAAGGCGAGGAGGAGATTGCTTAAGTGCTCACAATGTCACCAAGAAACCAACTAATTAAGGTTATGTCACTTGGTGGTTTCAAATAGGAGTGTCCATGGTAGATTTGGTTCTGTTTGAATTAAATTTCTTTAACCCATTATTATTTAGTTGGCATACATATATAAATAAAATTGTTTTGAAAAAATTGATGATAAACTAAATACAACAACGTGCAGAGCTTTACTTTATATAACTCGGTTAAATCGAATATGTAATAACATAAGTGTTTTTTTTTGAGAAAAGTAATAACATAAATGTTAATATAATAATTTCTGCATTAATATAACATAATTTAGTAATTAAAGTATCTTCATCCCATTTGCAAATCAACTTGCCAAATTTTAAATATATTGTGTTCCATTAAAACCAAACAAATAGAAACCTTGGTTCCAAATTATGCACCATTCCAAGAACCTAGGATGTAACACAAAAAGTATAGTACAGATATGAATCATTGGATTCTGATATGGTAATTGAATTTGCTTTGCTTGCTGCTAGAATATTTAGCAATTGAGAAGTATCATCCATAGAAAGAGCTTTATAAAATAGAATCATTCACCTATGTGTGTGTGATTTCTAGCTCCTACCTACGAATTAGGAGCATCTAACATTTCCATCAAAATCATTTCCGTTAGCTGAAGTTGGTTTAAGAAGTAATTTGGTCCCCTAGTTATCACTCGCAAAATAAAAATAAAAATAAATAAATAAGTAAATCAAAATTGCATCCTGATGAAAGTAAAAACAAAATGTTTGTAGGACTACAATGTGAGCATGATGTACTACCTGTCGCATTATTTGGTTGACATCATCAGTTCACCGAATGGGCGGATTTTGAAGCTCGACTCACTCCAAGGCGGCCGCACGTGGTTGAACGCCGACGCGTTAATCTTCAACACATGGCACTGGTGGACCCGCACTGGTTCGACACAACCGTACGAGTTGTGTTTTGCACAATTTTGTTTTGTAAAGGTGGTCATATTTTGAAGTTAATGATCAAGAGTGACAATCATGCAAGTGCTTTTTCATGCAGGTTTGATTACATTCAAGATGGACAGCAAATTCTAAAGGATATGAATCGAACGGTTGCTTTTACAAAAGGATTACAAACATGGGCTAAGTGGGTTGATTCAAGTGTTCCTTCGACTACACAACTTTACTATCTGGGGGTCTCTCCAGTTCACTATCAGTAAGTGTAAACTTAAACCATTGCATTTCTTTCATTTCCCTTGTTTACATAATTGGTGTTACTTGTAGCTTTTGTCTTAAAAGGAAATGAAAATGAAATAGTAACTTCACAAACAGGTTAATAGGTTATGGCATTTAAATGGAACAAAAAGTCGAATAAAATAAAGCAAGAAACGAGGTGGTAAATGTTTATTACCATGTATGAAGCAATCAAGTAAAAAAGTGATATCAATTATTGGCACAGTTGTGCCAAACTAAATGTCATGTCAAATATCAGTTACAACTAAACTTTCAGCTTCTTTGTTTCGTGAAAAATTGTAAATGAAAGGTATGGGGGTGTTGAATTATTGTACTACCTTTCCAACCTAATGGTATTTCAATCGTTATGGATAGGACTGTCAATATCCTTTCGTTTCGGACGTTTCGTTTCGGTCCGTTCAAAACGGAACGGAAATGGAAGAGATTTTTGTTTCGTTTAATTCAGTGGAACATAAACGGAAGTGAAATCCGTTTCATTTCAGTGCAATTTTCGCGGAAATCGCTGTTCCGTGCGAAACAGAACGGAAATGGAAGAATTTTTTTGTTCCGTCAACGAAACGGAACGAAAACGAAACAACCTTTTTCCGCTGCCGTTTTGGACGTTTGACAGCCATAGTTATGGATGTGACCAAAATAATAGTCATGTCATCTCAATAAATAATGTCCATCTTTTCTGAGAACCATAGCAGTATAGCACTGTGTCAAATATAGATAAATTATTACTGAAATTATATTCTAGAATCTATATAAGCGAGCTAGATGGATCATATATATATTGACATTTGTGGAATTCGACAACAGTTCAAATCTGATACATGTAAAACTCGACACCAAATCTACATGAGAATGGTACTATGATTCTCAGGTCAGGTGAGTGTGAATATATATCATAATTTTGCGGATATAAAAGCCCGCTCGCTTTATCTGGGCCCGGCCCAATGGGCTTATATGGAAGTTTGTTGACTGAGGAAATGTCTTTTAATAAGACCTGAAACAAAAAAGGAAAATATATGATCAGAGCAACTTTCTTTCTATACATCTAAAATATTGAAAACAAAACCTCACTATTGACGTGCTTTCTTTCAAGATCAACGCAATTTATCTCTACATCTATCAATAATATTCATTTTCATTCAGTGGCCAAGATTGGGGTGCACCAATCAGAAACACGTGCATGGGAGAAACCCAACCGTTCAACACGTCGGCGTACCCTGCGGGTCCCATACCGCAAGAGGCCATTGTGAAAAATGTGTTAAGCAACATATCTAAACCAATTGATTTGTTAGATGTAACCTATCTGTCTCAACTTAGAAAAGACGGACATCCATCGAAGTACAACGGAGCAGGATTTCCCAATGATTGTACACATTGGTGCCTTGCCGGCGTGCCAGATACATGGAACCAGTTGCTTTATGCTTCTATGCTTCAAGGCAAGTGAGAAGGAAATTTTCACACTTCATATTCTTTTTATTATAGAAAACATTATTCATTATACCTTCAATTGATTTTCCTGACATAATTTGGTCGGAACATACATACAATAAAGAAACAATAAAGAATGAAGAGCAACTAAGTATTTGATCCTAATTGATAGAGAGAGAGAGAGAGAGAGAGAGAGTTTCATCCAAAGGATGGAAAACTTATGTAAATACTTTTAATGAATATAATTCAATTTTATTGGAAAATGATAATGGTGTTCTTTAGCAGTTAGTTTTGGTGTTCATATCACATCATTCACTCTTGAAAAATATTTTTGTTTCTTTTGTATATTTACTTGGAACATATAGCAATTCAATTATGAACAAAATATCAGTAGAAAATAGAAATAATTTCAAATATTACTGGTTACTGCTGCTATGGGATGAATAATTGAATTAATGTATGGTTAAAGAAGGTATTAATAGTGGAGGAAGCAGCAGCGGAGGCAGTGAAATAACAAATCCATTGACACCAATTACAACAGCAATGTTAATTTTTGGAATGTCCTTGTTGCATCTATGTTGCTAATTTGCATGCCTAATGATGATAAAAACTATTGTTCTTATGTGGATTTGTTGGAGTGCAATGTGACCTAAGTCAAGGAAAAGCGTTTAATGTTCAATTTGAGGATACATACATCATAGAAGATACAGAGGAAAAGATTGTTTGATAGAAATCTTGTTTTCCAATAGTATAATTTATATGTATATTTTATTTTAGTAATACAAAAATATAAACACATTTGTAATTTATTCATGTAAAGGTGGCAAGTTCATTCCGTTTTGTTGAAATTATTTGTATGTTGTAAGAGAATAAAGTAATAAATTGAAGAATCTAATTATACTAGTAGATATATTTGTAAATTTATTCATTTAATAAAGGTGGAGTGGCGCATATGTGCTATGCATGCCTCCTATTAATTTTGAGCAATACAACAAAAAAAAAAAACTTATGTTTTGAAGTCAATGTGAGGAACATTTCATGGAATAATAATCATAACAATATATTTCCCATCTTAATAAATCATAAGCAATATTTTAGTTTCGTGTCTAATTTAATAGCAGAAACCATTTGCAAGCTGCTGTTTTTAGTGGAGAATTACTGTTTACCAAAACTTTTGCCAATTTATTGGACCTATCACTGTAAGAAATTAGTTTTATTTTTCAGTAATTGGGTTTTCTTCTCTACAGGAAGGGAGAACAGGGAGAATCCACTAATGTTGCTAAACGTTTTTCTATGCATTTAATAACACACGGAAGAGTCTTCAATAAAAAGTCTGACTGAGAATAAAGCAATGTGAATTTTTGAAGGGTTCAGCATGGAAAACAGAATGATAGCACTAGCCAAATGAATAAAGTTAACGTTTATATTTAATTGTTCTAAATCAGTTTACACAATATATAGTACTCGTTAATTATAACTACTAAAACTATTATCATGCATTAGCGATTGACAAGTAAAATAAAGTGACGGTGAACTAATAATTTAGTTAAGTTTTTTTTTTTTTTTTAATCTTTTAAACAAAGGTCCACCACTCAATTCTTTTAAGGTGTAATTATATCTCTGTTTTTGTTCACTAAGGTTTTAACCCGTCTTTGAAGCTATAATAGTTAGCTCTCAATTGATAAAATAGTAAATATTGGTATTTTATCATTAGTAAATAAGATATAGTAATTACATAAAGCAAATATTGAATAATAAAACATATTACAAAAAAAATACTAAAATCTATTTAAAATGAATTTTCTGTTTGTGACTATGTACTGTAGTTTAACCATTAGTTTGGTCAAAATTTAGGTTAAAACAATATGTGCTGAACTCATAACGCTTATTTTATTAAGAATAACATATAGTTTAAATATATTATAAAAAAAATCGATACACAATTGTAAGATGTAAAAAAAATTATAATTTACAAAATAAACATTCTAAAAAAGATTCGCAAATTAATGTCAGGATATAAATTTAATTTCCAAAACTAGTATTTTTGTACTAAATAAGATATTTTTTATTCAATCTATGCAGAAATCACATATGACTTTGTCTATCAAATCTAAATTTGTGGCTTTTTTCTAACATACTTCATGAATAAGTTTCTGTTAGATTAAGTCGTTTTCAAATTCTCGATAAATTTCCAGTAAAATCAAATTTTATTTTTGTCTTTTGGATATATCCCTTTTGTTACAATTTAGATAAATAAATATATCTTCCACTTAATATATTTTTTTAAAACTATTTATTTATTTCTTTCAAAACATTATAATTAGTTTTTTTTTTATCAATTTCCTCTTACATCTTACTTTTTTTTATTAATAATTCATAATTCATCGGTCAATTATCTTTGCTTTTTTTTTTTTTTTTTTTTTACTTTGATGCAAGTCGTTGATATAGAATTACATTTTGTAGAAACCGCTAATAAAAAAAATTGCAAATCGTTGAGAGAAATTTGTTCCTTTGAATAGAAAACATGGTTAATTGCTGTGTTGCACGAGTGCGGGTGCGCGTATCGTATCCGATACAGTGCAGGTGCGACAATACGGCAATTTTAAAAAATCGCGGATACGGGTGCGGATATATATATATAATAAAACATCATATTATATATTAAAATGCTTGAAATTTGTTTTTCTATTCAATTTTAAAAAAATATATTGATACTTATGAAATAACAAAAAAAAATATAAGCATTTGATTAAACACTTTCTTGACAAAAGAGTTCATGTTATATCGAAAATAATACTATACAAATTACATGACGTGATTAATATTATATAATATACACAATTACTTATTTAATATTACTAAAAAACTCAATTCGTATCCAAAACGTATCCGAAATGTATCCAAAACGTATCCGAAACGTATCTTGACCGAATCCGTCGGTCAAATAATATAAAATAATCGGATACGCCACGTGACGTATCCGATACGCACCCGCACCATATCCAAGGCGTATCCGTATCCGAGCCGTATCCGATACGCGTACGGCTAGGAGAATGAAGTATCCGAGTAACATAGGTTAATTGTGTATCTACCACTAATTTACTACAGTAGTAGGTGATCAGCAACTAGTATTAACCATTCTGATTAAATAGGAAAATGAAGCTGCATTTCACAATCAATCATGAATAATGTTGGAATTAATTACATCCTCTGTTTCAAAACAGAGCAAAGTAAGTTCCTGCTCGAAGTACTAATTATTTAGAAAGGTTCACAAATCTTTGGTTATTGTTGACAGTTATTATTAGTTTATCATACATCGGTTAAAGTCATAATCAGCTTATTGTCACTGGTTGACTTGTCAAAAGCTGAATTGAAGAGGCAACTAGCAAATGATTTGTTAGTAGGCATAAGTTAAGAGAAAATCTGACATTGTTGGTATTTAATTTAGATAAATATCAGATCCTTTATCAAGTCTAAATAAGCATAATCTCTGTTGTTAATGTTAATAGCAACAGTTCAATTAATTGAGTACATCTGTTAACTAAACTTTCAGTCTATTCCGAATTGTAGCACACCAAATTGGCCTCAATTTAACACTTCAACTACACAAAATTTCTCTAACATCTTTGTATTCTATATCGGATAATAAATAAAAAAATTACATCTTCTATGCGCAGAAGTGCCAGATTAACATTCAATGGAATAATTTAAACTGAACCCTTTGAAACAATTGAAACAATCATGTAAAATATTATTGTGTCATTTCAATTAATGACAGACACTAATAATATAATGACAAAACCTGCTGAAAAACAACTTAATCAATGAAATACGCGATAACAGTAAGTGACATAGTAATAGCATAAAAGCAAACAAATATTTCATATATAGTTTCGTTTCCATATCAAGAACCAAACAGATGTCGAACAACTCATTCTTTTCAATAAGGTGAAATTGGCGGATGAGCGTACGGACCTTTCATCCAACCAGTTGCTATGATTCTGTACGCTGCCTCCGTAAGATGTATTCCATCCCAATTTAATGAAGTAGACGGGTTCGAGCAAGCTGCTACACCAGGTTGGCCGCAGGTTGCAGAGACATTGTAGTTATATGGCCCCCCTCCTCCACAACAAACTCTGAGGGGCGCTCCAGTAAATCCTTCAAATTCAATAATTAAAAATCAGAAATGATTCAATCGACTCAAATAAAAAAAATGAGTGCAGATAATCTAAGATTTTGCCAAATGCCAAAACAAAAGCTCACCAAATTTGGTTGGATTTTGCAAGAATTGGATCATCGGCTCGTAGTATTCAGCATAGATGATTCTCGCCTTAGGGTAAGATGCCCGAAGCTGTGCCACTGCCTCCTTTAGCTTCTTGTTGTGGTAATATCCTATTGTATTATACTTCTTTAAGCATCCAAGACGATCGTAGTCTGTCTTGTTTTTGCTCGCAAAGTTTGTCAGAAGAATTGGTATACATCCTGTTGGCAAGTTTCCGGGTATCACAATATTCAACGCTCCTTGTTTCAGCAATGACTGCAATATACTTGTTAAAATTTAGAGCTGCTACAATTTCTGTTAATACATCTACGAAAGCAAATATTTTACCACCAATATTTAATTAGCACATAGGTTGGTGTTAGAGAAGTTCCGTGTATAATTAATTAAACTAACATTAATAATGTAAACGATAGCAACTAATTTTGTGCGCATATACTTATAAGGCTTTTTGATTTAGAAAATTTGACGTGATCCATGTGCAGCTCAGTGAACTTGTACAGAAATTCCTGAGTTGAGTTGATTATATTAAGGTTAACTAAAAACGTTGCTAATTTTGTTTATGTATGTGGAAAGAGAGCACATATGTACTTATCGTGCCTGAAATCTAGCAGAAAAATGAGGCATACAAAATTACCTTAGCTGCCTGTTTAATCGTTTTGATAACAGCAGGCACGTAGGATAGGGCTTCACTTATATTTTTTCCTGCCGACAATAC
>CAXKVX010004571.1:0-18895 GCA_964058865.1 Eleocharis quinqueflora
CGTGCACACCTCGACCAGAGGAGGATCCGATTAGGGGCAAGCCCAGACATATTTTCTGAAAATTAAGACTCAGTAACTTATGTCTAGATTTACATGATTCATATAAATTGTGTCTGAATTTTATGAGCTTCATAATTCATTTAATAATCAAATCGAATATTATCATCTTAAAGTTACTAAACGAATCAGATGTTCTATGTTTTGCTCCGTATCTGAAATTCTTGAATACCACAAAAGATCCACATGGAGTTTTTATGGTGAAAAATAGTTAGAAACAAAACTGCTCTGATGGGGATTCAACCCGCCGACTTTCCTAAGGTTTTCAAGTGACAAACCATTGGTCTATTACACGACAAATCCGATGGTGCAAATTTTGTTATATATATATGATAGAGCAAGGTATGGTAATATGTATAGGATCAGAGACGGATTTTTAAGGGGTCAAATCGAACCATAACCTCTCTTAATTCAGAAAAAAATGTATTATTTATGAATCAATTTCACCGAATCATTCCAACTAATTGAAAAAATGGTCTCCTCTCACAACCTCCCAAGCTCAAATTCCATCTTCTTTTCTCTACCTCTAATGTTTACGAGTCTTTTATAGCCCCTCAGACATTAATCAAGCTTTTACTTCAGCTTTTATGACATATAATATTTAACTCTTTTATGGCCCCCTCTTTGAACCACCCCAAAGTCCACTACTACATAGGACTCCTCTTTTGTTTTATGCGATTATATATTTGCTAAATAAATTGAGATTTAAATTGTTCAATAAATTCTTCGTAACAAAAGATATCAATATTTTGTAGGAAATTAAATTTAGTGATTTAAGAGCTCTTTTGCTATTTTGTAAATATTTTTTAAAAAAACAGTCCAGGTTTAATATTAAAAAGTGTCATTTTCTGATTTTTTTTTAATTTTTTAAAAAATAGAAAGAAAGCTCTAAAAATCACGAAATTTGATTTCTTATAAGATGTTGATATGAACAATTTATTGAGCAACTTAAATTTCAATTTATTGAGCAACTTAAATTTCAATTTATTGAGCAAATTAATCATACATAGTTGCATAGGACGGAAGAATGTATCATATGCATACTACAATAGCCTTGCTCTATTATATATATAGTATTTACAAATATATTCTCTTTAAATACATATTGTCTTACAAAATTATTTTAAAATTGCATTTATATCTTCATATTATATTTAATTATTTTATTATTGTATTACGTCCTGATCAAATCAAGCTTGTTTGGCAAGCTTTTCGAATATTAACGACGTCTATTAAACACACAAATTAACATATTAAATTTATATCGAAACTAATCAAAGTCCAAAAAATCTCTATAATAAATTATAGCTACAATACCAAAAATAATAATACATTTTGACAACTTTAATCTATAATGTGCTAACACATTATTAATCTCTTTTAGACCCACACTGAACCATTTCATAATACACGATTACACTCACAACTACAAAACAATACACACTTTGTTATTATATTAGAAGGTATAACTTGACAATAGATTATTTTCATCGTTTTAAAAATGAAATTTCAAATAATATGATAAAAAATATTAAAATACAAAAAAAATTAAATACATTATTGAACTTATAGGTTGTATTTTATATTTGGTGTGATTTAAGTATCATTTCATGCTCCGTAAAATATCATCAAGTTTCTTAGAATTTTTAATAGTTAATAATTAATCAAGTTTTGAAATAGGTGATCCCATGGAGCCTTTCAAGATAGCAATCAAGCTCATTAAGGTCACGCAATGGAGGCCATCATAGAGGGCATACATGAGCTCGTTGGAGGTCATGAACAATGCAAAGAGATGTTTCCTTTACACCCGAAGAAGTGTATTCATTTCTCAAAACCTATGAGGAAACCCTTCAGTAACTTGGGGAACATGATGATCAAGTCAAAATCGTAGCATTGTCGGCCCGAAACTCTAGCCATTACCAAGCCTCCACCTCCAACCAAGACTACCATCACTATGTCTCCACCTACAACTGAGAATCCCAATTTGTCTCATCCTTTCGAGACTTTGGGATAGATGCAAGCAAAGACATGTTGGGATTTCATGTGTAAGTTCAAGAGGATGAAAATTAAAATTTTTTGCCTCTATTTAACTCAATACACAAATGATCTTATTTATATAACAATTGCAAGCAAGATTATACTATGACATTTCATCGAACACCTCTTGTGCATCAACAAAACAGAAAATAAAACATTTATTTCTTGCACAAGAGTGAATAAAAGATTATACCTAAAGAGATTGTCAAATCTCTTCGTAGAGAGGAGTCGATTCCTCTTCTAGGTCTCTTGGAAACCGTCGTCTTCCTTCTTCGGCCATGGAAGCACCCTTGTCTCTTGGTTCACCTTGAACCTAAACAACAACCTAAAGCATCCTTAGATAGATGGATGTAGAGGTTAGAGCTTAGATCCAACCACCTAGATCTTCAATCTTCAATCTTCAATGAACAAGCTATTTCATTTGGTGGCTAAACCTTGCAAAAGAAGAGAAAGAAGAACAATGGAGTTTTTTCTTTCTACAAACAAGAGAGGAGAAAAAGGGGTTACTATTCACGGTTACTATTCATCCCATTGTGGGAAGAGAGAGAAAAAAATCATTTTTCATCTCAAACATACCTCTTTATATAGCCAAGCCCTATGGCAACACTTGTGTTAATTATTTACACAAATGGCTATGATTACTCTCTTGTTATTCCCTAATCATATTTTGCAAGAATTTAATTTATGAGTAAATAATATTACTATATTATTCTAATATGAATTAATTTATTATTCTTATAATGCTCTCAAACATTATACAAAATAATATTCACATATATTCTCATAAATTTATTTTATGATCTAAGCATGTCATTTTACATGACATATTACTTTAACATTTTATCACATGCATTTTAACTCATACATTATGAGATTAAATACATCATTCAAAATGTAAAATATTTGTTGTTTCTGTTCAGTTGGTGTGACCTTACAGAGGATCTACGTCATCTTGGGATATAATATAAAATACTTTATATTATGGACTATAAGAGGTTCTATCACTACATTATAGTCTCCCAAACGACATAGTCGTTACGTGCTTGATCCACTTAATTCGTGTCTATCCTTGTCTCATGATATTTTAAATAATATGCAAAATAGGATCGTGTCATTTTTGCATTATATTATTTTCTTGGTCTCTCAAGTGAATTATAAGTATAACTACATCAGTTATATTGCATGCAATATAATTTCACTTTACCAAGGGGCCCAGTAATATCATAACTCAAATAATTGAGGGACTAATAATATTGACATATAAATTTCTCCCGCACAAGTTGTACATAACGAATTACTATATTATTCCAATCATTTGAATGGACTTTAATAGTAATCACATTATATACTTCTCATGTGAAAAACTTACATGTCTCATATATAAGATTCAAAGACACATTGGAAACATTAATGACACAAAACTAATCCATATAATGCTCCATCTAGTTAGGTAATGTTCAGTATATAAAGAATCACCATTTTATATACTCATGTCATTGAATGATAATCACTTATCAACATTTATAGAACTACAATGTACTTTCAATTGACATGACAACCTTCATGGTAAATAATGTTCCCTTTAATTACCACGATTGTGAACATATTTAGGATTATATGTTTTCATCTAAAGAGTTCTATGGTTCAAGACCATGAGCATCTTCTTGGACGCTTCTAAAGATATAACATATCAATCTCAAGGAACATAAATGTATAATAACATTTAAAATCATAAACAATTCATAAATTCGTTATAAAAAAGATAACTTTCAAAACACACAACCTTCAGTCTCCCACTTGTTTTTAAAGTTTCTTATATGCATAAACTCTAAAAAGAGAGAACCCTTTCAATTTAGTTTTCAAGCCATTCTCCATGATCTTGTGGAATCATGGACTCGAAATGAATTTCGTTCTTGGCTTACGATAAAAGCGTTTTCAAGGAATCAGCTATGTTGCTGTTTGTGTCTACCCATATTAATATAATTTTGCCTTTGTCTATAAAGTCTTGAGTCACGAAGTACTCTCTATCATGTACTTTCTCTTATGATGTGATATTGGCTCCTTGATTTGCATAATAGATGCACTATTGTAGCAAAACAACTCCAAGGATCCTTCACATGACAAGACAGCACTAAGTTTCTTAGGATACTTCTTTATCCATTCTTCTTTGCTTGCCTCTGCGGCCGCCATGACTTCCGCTGAGGTGATTGAGTTTGTCATAGTCGATTACTTCCAACTAAGCTAACTCACTTCACCACCAATCAGAAGAAGGACGTATTCAGATTGATCATCTGGATCAGTTATAAAACTAGCATCAGTGTAGTCTTCTACAATGAGCTCTCTTTGACCACCAGAGACAAGAAACTTATTCTTGGTCCTTTTTAGGTACCTAAGAATATTCTTGTCTGCAGTCCAATAATTAGGAGTAGATGAAGTCTAATGATGACTTGTCATTCTTAGAGCATACCCGACATCCAGTCTACAAGCCATAACATACATGATGCAATCTATGACTGATTCATAGGAAACATTCTTCATGCATTTTATGTCTTTGTGTGTTGTGACAAATTGTAACTTGCTAAATTGCACAACACTTTTATTGACACATTTTCCTTCTTGAAATTTCCCATACGGAATCTTTCCAAGATTTTGTCAATTTAAACTTTTTGACTTAGGCCAATGAGCTTGTGAGGACTATCTCTATATATCTTAATCTCTAAGACATATTGAGCCTCATTCATGTCTTTCATTGAAAAAACATTATTTTCAATGAGCTCTTTGTTTGCTCCATCAAAGATACTTCATTCTTCATTAACAATATGTCATCGACATGCAAGATCTAGAGCTACATATGACTCCCACTAACCTTCTTGTATACTCAACGTTTTTCCTTGCTTTGAATGAATCCATGAGTTTTAACCTCTTCATCAAAGCGCTTGTTCCACATCTTCAATGTTTGCTTCATGCCATAAATGGTTCTTTGAAGCATGCATACTTTGTTGCTGTTCTTTGGATCATCAAAATCTTGATGTTGTAACATGTACACATCCTCATCTATCTTACCATTTAGGAAAGTTATTTTGAAATTCAATTGACAGATTTCAGAATCCTAAAATGCATCAATACCTAGCATAATCCGAATAGATTTGAACATGAAAACTTGTGAAAAAGGTTTCGTCATAGTCAATCTCTTGAATTCGACTAAAACCTTTCATTACAAGTCTTGCCTTGTTTTTCATGTTACTATTCATGTCCATCTCCCTTTTAACAACTTATTTGTTATTAATGAGTTTATTTCCTTAAGGAAGATCTATCAAGTTCTACACTTGATTGCAATACATGAAGTTTATTTCGAATTATGGTTGTCTGCCGTATTTTCTTTCCATTGCTTCTTCATAGGTCGGGGGATCTTCGGTATCCATTACCAAGACTTCATGAAGACCCATATAAAAATCAGGTCTTCTTCTTTTCCTTGTTGACCTTTCTAAGCTTACTATGTTCTTGCAACTCCTATTGAGCCTCCTTAACTTCTTTCACAATTTATTGTGAATTTGGTTCTTGCTCGGGTCGAGTTGAACGAACACTTGGTGAGAGGTATAAGTCTCTTCAACAAACTTTTGTGAAGCGTGACTGTTTGTACTCCCACTGATCAAAGGAACTTTATGTGACATTTCATGACCATCTTGAATGCTATCATTCATCTCATGATCACTTGCGGATCCTCTTGAGTTTTCTCAAGTGTTATCCTATTGCCATTGCTTTTGATTCTTTTGAGAAATTTCTTCTCTAAAAATACTGCACCATTCTTAACAAATATAATATTCGTTAACTTGTGGTAAAAGTTGTAACCTTTTTATTTTGGATCTCTCCTGAAGAAGCATTTATCTATTTTGGATTTTAGTTGACATCATACGCTTGACGTATGACTCACAATCCAAAACTTTGAGAAAAATATATGTTGGATGGTTTGCCCATCCAAAACTAATATGGAGTTTTCTCAATGGATTTTGATGGAACAATATTTAGTGTGTGAGCTGATGTTTGGAGTGCGTGACCCCAAAAATACAAAGATAGCTATGTTTGGTACATCATTGAACGAACCATATCAATCAAGGTTCGATTCATTCTCTCAGAAACACCATTTCACTGCGAGGTTCTGGGTTGAGTGAGTTGTGGTATGATACCACACTCTTTTAAGTATGTACTAAACTCATTACTCAAGTATTTGCCTCCACGATCAATTCGTAGGACTTTAATTCTTTTGTCAAGTTGATTTTCTGCTTCATTCTTGTATTCTTTGAATTTTCTAAAGAATCCATTCTTATTCTTCATAAGATACACATAGTCATATTGACTATAATTATTTATGAAGATAATGAAGTACCTATAATCAACTCTTGCACTCTTATTCATAGAACCACATACATCATTTTATGAGTTCCAATAAGTTGTTTGTCTTTACACCTTTACCATTTAACGATGATTTGATCATCTTTCCTGTTAAACAAGATTCACATTATTGATTACAAGCATGAATAAACTATTTCCATATAATGAGCAAAGAGATGTGACTCACACAACTCTTGCTTATTTATGGCCTAACAACGAATTCATGTTGAGTAGTTAACAGACATGAACAAGTCATTTCCACATAATAAGTAGAAAGTTGTGCCTCACACAACTCTCACTAATTCATGGCTTAATAACAAAGTCATGATTGGTAGTTAACAAGCATGGATGAGTCATTTTCACATAATGAGCAAAGAGATGCGCCTCACACAACTCCCACTCATTTTTGGCCTAACAACGAATTCATGCAATTTTCACAATTTCTAGCAATTAAGATCACACTCATGTTTATTCTCAATTACTAGTTTAAAGTGGATAAAATGTGTTGCTTGTTTATATGGTCAGGACATAGTGCCATAAAAAGTGTTTTATTGGTATGTGACATCTTGAGTATCTTGTTATTGACATTCAACATATGTTTATCCTTAACTAAACAAAGTATCATTTATTAGAAATGATAGCATTTGTATAAACATGATAAACATCCTTTAAATTTAAATACAAACCACTAAACAATTGTAAGTTGAGGGTGCCGAGTATAATCACATATATACTTGCACTATTACCAACTTTCAACACAACCTCTCATTTTGAGAGTGATCTTTTATCCCTCAGTGCATTCACATTATAAACTAAGTGAGCACATGATTCAGTATCATTACCAAATCTTGGATCATCGTACTAAATTTAAATTTAGTTCAATAACAAGTATGCATTGGAATGCTTGCTTTCAACCTTTGCCTCTATCCAAGTCATTCTTGTACTTGGGGCAATTCATTTTGAAATGTCCCTTCTTGTGGCAATAGAAGCGCTCTATGTTAGAGTTTGGAGAGTCCTTCTCCTTACTTCTCTTGGAGGTGCTCTCTTGAGCTCCTCCATCCTTTGCCATTGAATAAGAGATGCATCTTACTTGTCTTGCTCTTTATATTGCCTTTGTTCTTAGCAATCATCTTGCTTTTTGACACGATAGTTAAGACATATTTCTCATTTGTCCTTTTTTTTATGTTATTAGCAAAGGGGTGTTTTATAACCATAGAAAACAAATTAGGAGATATAGACAGCTATAAAATTCATTAAGGGTATATCGTTGTTCATGAATTAGAATTTGTACTAACAAAATATTTAAAGTTTGTCTGTTTTGTTAGTCACACAAGACCCCTTTCAAATAAATAGACCTCATCCAAATATTTGTCAAGGTAGGTAATCATTTACCAATCATAAACTTTTAAGTAAAACTTAACCTTATGACTCTTGTCGTTTTCATTAAGAAAGAATAATTCAACTTCTTAATAAAACTCTCTTTCCCAAAACCCAAGCCTAAATCTTGGTGATTTGTTAAGAAAACTCATTTTATTGGACAACAAGAATGAATGAGTTATTTCCACATAATGAGCAAAAGATGTGCCTCACACAACTCCACTCATTTTTGGCTTAATAACTAATCCATGCAAGTTCCACGATTTCTAGCAATAAGAGTCACACTCATGCTTATCTCCGACTACTAGCTTAAAGTGGATAAAATGAGAAGGAAAGATACTCTTACATTTTTCATGGACATAGTGAAAATACGACTGATAATTTTGGTAGGGCATGTATTCATCCAAACAATACTTAGCCTAACAATACAAATTATCTAACATATTCATAAAATAAATAAGCTGCGTGGGTTGTATGGCTCCCGCTTGCATTCTTGTAGCTTCATCAATCATCTTCAAAAGGAACACATCTAAGCTACTAAAACCCACCCAATTTTCAATTTACTTTTGAAGCTATTCTAAAGCAAAATGAAAAGTACATCTAAAATAACCCTAATTTAAAATCCTATGTGGTATGCAAGCCAAGAATGAATTAATATATGAATGACAACCTAATATCATTGCCATAATTTAATTATTACAATTAATTAATAATGGCACCTTAGGCCGCAATTACACACATTCATACACATCATTCATTACAACACACAAGGCATTGGAAATCTTGAGCCATACAAACCCACAATCCTCCTGCAAAACAGGGTTAGTATACAAGTATATTCTCACTGCACTATTCAATCTTGTTTAGTTATGTCCATATCTCTCAAGTTATTATTCCATCTAAATTATTTTAAATCCCAAAAATAATCTCAATAGAATAAACATTTATCAATTAAATGTCATTCCCTATGACTTTTAAGTTATTCCCACATGGCGAGCAAAGAGAAGTGCCTCACACAACTCTCACTCACTTATGGCCTAATAACAAAACAAGTCATGCTTGATTGCCCTTTTAGAAAGTCAATTATTCAATAGAACAAACATTTATCATTTAAATGTTATTCTATATGATTCATTTAAGAATCTCCAATATTCTCTAATGACTTTTAGAAAACATAAATTGACTTGTTTGTTCTTAATCATCATTATTGTTAATTAAAATTTTAAAATTTTAATTCTATCACTTTCAATCATACTTGGATGAGTCCTAACACAATTTTTTTTTTTTTTACAAAACAAATCATTGTGCAACAATAAATTTCACAAAAATGAAATCTCAGAAACTGTCTCCAGTTTCAACCTGCTGCGCACCAGTCAGTGTTTTCTATGTAAAAAAATGTGTCTTTCGAATTAAAATTCAAGCCATACATTTCTGAAAACTAGATTTAAGCACCTTTCTATATGTACCAAGATATCCAGAAAATAGTTAACCATTTGTGAGAAAAGAACATTTTAATCCAGGATTCCAGATCTGGAAAACAGATTGTTGTCACCTCTGTAGTTTGTAACTTTACATAAAATCTGTAATACTTTTGTATTACAAAATATAGTTTTCTAGAAACAAGACTTCATCATATTTTTAATGATAGGTAGCATGCACGAATCCATTCATCCAAATTTGAGATATGCTATTTTGAATCTCAACAAAACAGAAAACTGGACATAGAAAATCCAGCACTGTACCCATTTTTCTTATTTGTGTTTACCTTAATAAAACGATTTAAACTCCTCATTTTATTTTAGAATCTTTATCCACATATCATAAACTAATGTAGAAATTTTTTATATTCACAAAAATCGTGATTCAAAAATTACCAAAGTGAATAAATGTCTTAAGAACCCAAAAGGGACAGATTTATGAACAAAAACTTGAGAGATAAGTAACTAAACACGTGTGCACTTAATTTAGCACTAATTAAATAGTCTAATTGCTATAAAATAAGCCTAAGCTCTGATACCACTGTTGGGATTTCATGTGTAAGTTCAAGAGGACGAAAATTAAATTTTTTTGCCTCTATTTAACTCAATACACAAATGATCTTATTTATATAACAATTGCAATCAAGATTATACTATGACATTTCATCGAACACCTCTTGTGCATCAACAAAACAGAAAATAAAACATTTATTTCTTGCACAAGAGTGGATAAAAGATTATACCTAAAGAGATTGTCAAATCTCTTCGTAGAGAGGAGTCGATTCCTCTTCTAGGTCTCTTGGAAACCGTCGTCTTCCTTCTTCGGCCATGGAAGCACCCTTGTCTCTTGGTTCACCTTGAACCTAAACAACAACCTAAAGCATCCTTAGATAGATGGATGTAGAGGTTAGAGCTTAGATCCAACCACCTAGATCTTCAATCTTCAATGAACAAGCTATTTCATTTGGTGGCTAAACCTTGCAAGAGAAGAGAAAGAAGAACAATGGAGTTTTTTCTTTCTACAAACAAGAGAGGAGAAAAAGGGGTTACTATTCACGGTTACTATTCATCCCATTGTGGGAAGAGAGAAAAAAAATCATTTTTCATCTCAAACATACCTCTTTATATAGCCAAGCCCTATGGCAACACTTGTGTTAATTATTTACACAAATGGCTATGATTACTCTCTTGTTATTCCCTAATCATATTTTGCAAGGATTTAATTTATGAGTAAATAATATTACTATATTATTCTAATATGAATTAATTTATTATTCTTATAATGCTCTCAAACATTATACAAAATAATATTCACATATATTCTCATAAATTTATTTTATGATCTAAACATGTCATTTTACATGACATATTACTTTAACATTTTATCACATGCATTTTAACTCATACATTATGAGATTAAATACATCATTCAAAATGTAAAATACTTGTTGTTTCTGTTCAGTTGGTGTGACCTTACAGAGGATCTACGTCATCTTGGGATATAATATAAAATACTTTATATTATGGACTATAAGAGGTTCTATCACTACATTATAGTCTCCCAAACGACATAGTCGTTACGTGCTTGATCCACTTAATTCGTGTCTATCCTTGTCTCATGATATTTTAAATAATATGCAAAATAGGATCGTGTCATTTTTGCATTATATTATTTTCTTGGTCTCTCAAGTGAATTATAAGTATAACTACATCAGTTATATTGCATGCAATATAATTTCACTTTACCAAGGGGCCCAGTAATATCATAACTCAAATAATTGAGGGACAATAATAATATTGACATATAAATTTCTCCCGCACAAGTTGTACATAACGAATTACTATATTATTCCAATCATTTGAATGGACTTTAATAGTAATCACATTATATACTTCTCATGTGAAAAACTTACATGTCTCATATATAAGATTCAAAGACACATTGGAAACATTAATGACACAAAACTAATCCATATAATGCTCCATCTAGTTAGGTAATGTTCAGTATATAAAGAATCACCATTTTATATACTCATGTCATTGAATGATAATCACTTATCAACATTTATAGAACTACAATGTACTTTCAATTGACATGACAACCTTCATGGTAAATAATGTTCCCTTTAATTACCACGATTGTGAACATATTTAGGATTATATGTTTTCATCTAAAGAGTTCTATGGTTCAAGACCATGAGCATCTTCTTGAACGCTTCTAAAGATATAACATATCACTCTCAAGGAACATAAATGTATAATAACATTAAAAATCATTAACAATTCATAAATTCGTTATAAAAAAGATAACTTTCAAAACACACAACCTTCAAGACATCCCCATTCTCACCAAATTGCTTGAAGAGATGTTCATTCAATAATGGGGCAACGTCAAGTGGAGGATATCAAGGGGAGGACCATCATGCTTTTGTTGCCTTGGTGTATGAAGGCAAGATCGACTTGGACGCCATCATTTCCAAGAACAACATAACCGATCCGAGAGTGATTGAGCTTGTTAAGAAGTTTTCTCTCGAATGAGTTGAGGAGAATGATACAATAGAGGAGGAGCATCCGTTGGAAGAGGTGCAACCGGTAGAACAAGTCTCCAAGGATGAAGCTAGCACATCCACCTCTAACGATGAGGCTAAGGTATCTTTAGACCCTAAATCTGTTGAGGTTAATTTTTGTGTAGGAAATTCGATAGTGAATCGGATGACGATTGTGATGACACAAGTGACGTGTCAAATTAGGAGTTATTGAAAATTGAAATTACTAGATTAAACAAACTCCTCATTGAATCAAACCAAGCCCTCATGAGTAAAGATTGCACAATTGGAGGGTTAAATAACAAAATTCATGAGCTTGAGTAAAAAAAAAACAAATTCAAAATGGAAAATAAGACTTTGAGGTCTTCCAATGCTTTGAGCAAAAACAAATTGGACTTGAGTAAAATTTTTGAAGGTAAAAAACCCCATAACAAAAAGGGATTAGGATATGAAAATGGTTCACCATCCTCTTTGCCATGCAAGAAACCCCAATGCACTAAAAATGAGGGGAAACAAATGAGCAATGATATCAAGGGCAAAAGGGTAAAATGCCAAAACAAGGACAATGTACCAAATCATGCATTTAGGTACCGATTCAACAATGAAAGCCATATCAAACCTAAACTGGTACCTAGGTATTTCAAGTCATCATGGTCCAATAATGCATTGTAGGGGTCCAACCTGGTGGATATATGAACCCAAGGGTAACAACCATGTCCAACATGGTATTAGACACAATTGAACACCAAAGATTGTGTCTCAACCAAAGCAAGTGCCAAAACAAAACTTCAATTTTGTGTACAAATCGAACAACAAGGCACAAAAATTGAGAAACGTTTACCAATCTAGATTTGTGAAGGCAAACACATTGTTAAATGCAAATGGTAATCCTCCAACAAATGGCATATGCAATTATTTTTGTAAACATTGCCATATCTCATTAGAGTGCACCCTTTGAAAGGGAAGCAACCTATCAAAGGTTGCTTGGATGCCTAAAGTGCAAACTTAGGTGATTTGAAAATTAAACCCCCAATACCAATTGTCATATATTTAGGGGGAGCAAATTTGATGAATTGTGTCTTATATAAAACTCAAACAAACTCATATAATTGTTAGCCATAATAAAAAATACGCTTCCGCAAAACTTTTAAAAATTTGTCATTTAGGGTTAACAATTGATTTAGGGAAATGCATGAATTAAGGGAGAGTATTGTTGCTAAATTATAATTGTGCATAAATTGAGGGAGAATAATCAAATTGAGGGGGAGCTTTGCTTTCAATTGTAAATTTCTAAAAATTCACCTTTTATTTGATTTCCAAAAATGGGGAGAAATCATTATTAGTTTGTAATAATCTAGAAGTAAATAATACGATAAATTATCATAAAGCTTTGTTCATGAATTGAGTAATTAATAAACTGTCATTTTGTTAGCTTGAGTATTATTGAATTTATGGATCATTCATTTAATTGACTAGAGTCAATAACTGGAATTGTGAAACATCATAATATAGATGATATATACTCTTAAAAGTCTCTAACCAAGGTAATTAGCAGGAACACTAATTTACCGTTACAAGGTTAGAATGTGGATTAAAATATGGTTAAGTTTTACAGACCATAGACATGAGATGTCATTTTAATCACATAAATACATGTTCCAGGAACATGGTTCAAATGAAACATTAAATGAAATTGTGTACGTGTCATTAATGTTTTCATTCAGTGTTAAGTTCTAAAGTATGAGGTATTCATCTTTCCAACTAAGAGATGTGTGTGATTGTTATCTAACGCTGTCGGCAAAACACAGTCATAACAATAACTTTTCGATATACATAGCTTAGCTGAGGTAGTGATGGTTTACCAAAAGTACTGTTGTCCCTCGTATCTCTATATGAGTTACAATATCACTGGGCCCCTTGATAGAATAGGATTATATGCATGCAGTATAATTACAAGAGTAATTATATTTGATAAATCTGCTCAAGATCAGAAAAAGATTTAAGTTTGCAAAGATGATACACACCTACCTTAAAACTGATTTGATACTGCAAGACAAAAAAGTAACACGACTAAAATAGTTTACTGGATCGTGGTATTGTATAGTACAACATCATCTGTGTAATTGGATGGTCATAGTGTAGATGTGAGATACCTCCTATAATTATAGAAGTTAAAATGGTTTTAATTTTATTTATCAACATAACACAGATCCTATTGGGTCACACCGTATAGGAGCTAATCAGAGAATCTTACTGATTAATTATAAATTGATTATAATTAATATTAAGATGGTTATAATTAATTATACGTAATATAATTAAATTATAAATGTCATATAAGTTGACAAGCATAAACAACGGTTAATTTATAAGCGTATTCGATGCGTTGTATAAAATCGTACCGAAACCAAACCGATATCGAACCCTGAGAAATATAATTATTTAGAACAAATATATATATATATATATATATATATTTAATTTAGATTTTAAATATTAATTATGGTTTTGAATTTGGGATAACAACCATTATCAAATTAAAACCTTAATTAAAAAAATGATGTCAGCATGGAAAAGGAAATGAAAATACCAACTGCGTGATATTTTTTTCCAACCGCCATTGAGAGTGGCATTTTTGTAAATATGCCAAAAAATCAAGGGTATTTCGATAATCGGCCAACTTGTTTAATTCCACTATAAATAGAGGGGCAGGGGTAAAGAGAAAAAACAAATTCATTCGAATCGTATATGATCAGTCTGATCGAATCGATTAGTATATTTTTCTTTCTATCTCCGTTATGGTTGTTTACGGGATTCGAAAAATATATATTTGCGAAAGTTGCGGTATTTCTATTTGAATAACTACGAGTCGTAAATATATTTATTTTGTCATTTTCTTGTTGAATAGTGTTTTTGCAGAATTCCACGGTTTACGATATTTCTGGCAGAAGAAATAAACCGCTCTCTGGTCAGTCCTAGTGGATAACCAACAGAGGTATCAGACATCTGATACTCTGAAATAAGACATTTCTCAGATTCGATCTTCTCGGTCTGCTGCAATCCAATTGGAATTTGGATCAAGGTATAAATATGTTATATTGATCTATTTAATTTGTAAGTAGAATAAAGTTTTAGAAATCAATTATGGAGTAGATTTGTAAGAGGATTAAATTGGGTTTTGATGCTAAAGATAAACTGGAGGTGGGCACCCTCGGTTGTTTATCTCACATACCTCGTTTAATCCTTGGCTTAAGTTAGAAGTAAAAATTTTGTTTTACGATCTTTCCGTAGCTTAAGCTAATTAACGGGTTTGAACCATCATGACCCAACAATCATATGTGCCTTATTGCGATTAAACAAAAATTATTTAGGCACATATGTTTGTGGTTTTGAAAATCAACAAAAGAGGGAGATTGTTGGCTCAAACAATGTCTTGTATTTTTTGATTTGCAAAACGATCTTGAATTTTACAAAGCTTTGTCTTTTGAGAACTTTTGTAGAAAATCTTCAAGAGAAATTTTGAGGCTTCAAATGATCTCTGATGGACATAAAAGTGATCCAGTATGGGCAAGCCCGATATCGGCTGTAGATTTCATCGTGAGTTTTCCAATGCCATGAAGAACGCTGAAATTCGAGTTACGAATCAAAAGTTATGATTATTTGTGTAATCTATAATCACCCCTAATAAAGCTTAACTAAAACAATTATCACAATTCTAAAATCTTAGGGGCTAGTTTGTAAGTTGACCAAATGCACCACAAATTCAATTCAATACTATAACAATTCAAGCAATTCTCCGACTAGCAATTAGCACAATAAAATAAAATAAATAGAGAGTTAAGAAAGTGCAAACAATGCAAGACACAAGAACATCGGGATTTTAACGGAGTTCGAATATTGACGATCCTACTCTCCGAGACTCCCAACCCCCGACTTGGTAATAGGATTGAGCCTATTTCACTAATGAACAAAGGTTCTTGTGCCGAGAACTAGCTCTATTACACACAAGTAGAGTCTAGAACCGTATAGACACACAAATAGAGGATTAGATGATAGCAAGCATAAATCTCACACAAGCTTATAGCAATTTTAGATCAAGGAGATTGATTATTTAATATTTGGAAAGTTTTGTGGTTGAGAGCTTTAATGGAAGCTGAGAATTAGGTTTAGGTATTGAATAAATCTATTAGAGAGAGAAGAAAGGGGATCGCATATTTATAGCAGTCCCCAACAGCTCAAAAACGTTCTCTGAGTTAAAACGTTACAGAACTGCTTGTAACGTTACACAACGTTTCACAAAATATCTAAATTACAACTGTCAGAGAAATGACCGTTATTTTTTAGTTATGTCAAGTGAAACGTTATACAACGGTATGAAACGTTATATAACGTTATGATCTACTTCTGTGAAGTTTGATCAAAACGTTGTATAACACCATACCCCGTTATATAACATTATGATCTATTTTCACAGAAAATAGATCATAACATTGTATAACGTGATTGATCGTTGTATAACGTTTTGTCAAACTTATGACACAAGTTCTGAACTTTACAAACGTTACAGAACTGAGTTTGGCCCTTTGAATTTGCACATATAGGTATAACATTACACAACGTTGTGAAACGTTGTATAACGTTCTGGTGAATTTTTAGCAGATGTTCTGGACTTTTCAAACGTCACAGAACTGAGTTTGGCCCTTTGAATTTGCACAGATAGATATAACGTTACACAATGTTGTGAAACGTTGCATAACGTTCTGGTGAATTTTTAGCAGATGTTCTGGACTTTTCAAATGTTGTGCAACTGTGTTTTTGTTTTCATGTATAACATTATATAACGTTTTGTGTCACTTCTGTTTTCATTTCGAAATTCCTATATAGGGTGCATATCGTTATATAACGTTTCAGAGAGTTATATAACGTTTCATGTGATTTTGTGTATATTGCACTTGTTTGACTCAATCTCTTTGATTTAATTTTGTTATAAGTTTGAGAGAAAATACCCTAAACTATTTAAAGTCTTGATTCTTCATTTCTTGAGTTTTCCTCTTGATTCTTGTAATTTCTTTTTCCATGAAATAGTGTTATAATGTTATTTCTGGCATTATAACGTAGACAAAATTCCCAACAGTCAAAAGTCATGTCCTGACACAAGATAGCATTATAACGCTATGTGAAAGTTGTACGAACAAAATCCAACGGTCAAATTATTGGTTCCTCAACCAAGATAGCGTTATAACGTTATCTGGCACATGAATGTTTTTGGCTAGGACTGAACCTTATATAAACCCTTCTTCTCCAAACAATTGTGCTGCTGATTTTCTATTCATTTAATACCATTTACAGCAAACTTTGAGCTTTAACCCTTAGCCAAATTCTTGATCTTAATTCCAAGTTTAATTAGCTAAATCTAATCTAGAAAATATTGAGAGATAGTTTGTTTGAGTGCTTAGGTTTGTTTGTCATCCAATTTAGCAAATTGTCTATTTAATTGTGAGAGTGTGTGTAGTCTTAAGCTCCACCAGTGTGTGTAAGTGAGCTCAAGATAGTCGGCTCGATTCTCCACCGGCGTGTGTAAGCGAGAGAGTCCGGCGATGTGTTAAGATTAGCGGCTCCACCGGTGTGTGTAAAAGAGCCCCAATTCCGAAGTTGTACATTAAACAAGCAAGTTTTTATTTAGTGGAGCGGACCGGGCTTGTTACCGCAAGAAGCGAGAGCACCAGGGACTTGGAGACGTAGGCGTGGTCGTTGTACAAGCCGAACTCCGTCAACATTTGATTGAGCCACTATTTTCCCTTTCTCTTTATTTGAATTCATTAGTATTAATTGCATTTGTTTTTGTGAATTGTGAATTGAATGCTTGAATTGCTTGATTAGGGAATTGTTAGAATTGCTTGTTGAATTAATTGTAGAATTGCTTGATTGAATTGTGTAGAATTAGTTAAATTGATTGCGTTGGTCAATTGAGCAATTGCAATTAGGAATTGGGTTTGTGTGAAATTTGCAATTAGGTCCGTATTTGGTTGAATCGATCGAAATTTAGTTAAGTATCTAGGCCGCCTCGGTTCTACACACAAGACGTTTGATTCTTTTCATAGAAATATGTGCCAAATGCTTGTGCCATAATACAGCTGCATTCTCTTCAGTTAATTTACGCTCTCTAGTATCAATGTGTATGGCTTCTAAGTGTGAAGTGTCTATAAAGATTATCATAAGAAGACAAATAACCAGAATCAACTTGTTTTGAATTTCGAAGCAAACTGAAATTTTCATTACTAAATGAACATACATAGCCATTTTTGTCCAAATAAGAAATAGAAATTAAGTTCGTTCTAAAGGATGGAACCACTAATGCATCAAAATACAAATAAAATCCAGTTGTACATAATAATATGAATTTCTCTATGCCTTCAACTTCAACCTTCCTCCTATCTCCTACATAAATGTAGTGTTCAACCTTACTTGACTTTCGGAGGTTTAGATAGTCCTGCATAGATATACTGATGTTAGATGATGCACCCGAGTCCAACCATAAAGAATATCTAGATACAGTACTTAAATTAACTTCAGAACAAATTAAGCCAAAACACATACCTTTCTTCTTCAACCACGAATTGTAGTTGGAGTAGTGTATCTTTATGTGTCCCGGCTTCTTGAAGAAGTGACAAATGGTCTTGTCTTCTGATTTCTCAGAAATATTGTCCTTTTTCTACTTCTTATTGTTGTCTGCAGCTTTCTTAATGGGTTATTTACCTTTTTTTATTCTTGTACTTTTTCTTTCCCTTAGAATCAGGTGTTACAAATGAGCCTCTTCTCCCTTATCCAATTTATGCCTCTCCTTCTCTTGTACCAGCTGAGCTTCAAACTCAGCCACTGACCAAGTTTCCTTGAGACAGTTGTAAGTCATACTGAATTGACTATAAGATGGTGGGAGAGACATGAAAATGTATTCAAAGATGTTAAAATTGTGCGACAGAAGTACACGGTGGAGCTTGATCATCTCAGTGA
>CAXKVX010004572.1:0-27101 GCA_964058865.1 Eleocharis quinqueflora
CCCCTTTTGGTTCCTACTCTATCATGCTGTACCTGCACAATGCAGCGGCGAGCCAACCCATTCGCCACTATGCTTTTTGCAGCCTGTCTCGCAATGTACGCTCCACTGCGGTCCACCTTCGTCGGGTCCTTGCCAGAGAATGCACCGCCTCCATGGGCCCCCCATCCACCATATGTGTCGATGATGATTTTGCGACCAGTCAGACCAGCATCTCCATGCGGCCCACCGATGACAAAACGGCCGGAGGGGTTGAGGTGGAAGATGGTCTTCTCGTCGAGGTACTGCTCCGGGATGACCGGCTTGATGACATGCTCCTTCAAGTCAGCGGCGATCTCATCGTTAGTCACCGTCTCATCATGCTGAGTAGAGATGAGAACTGTGTGCACACGCACGGGCACCATCGCTCCCTGCTCGTTGCTGTACTCGACAGTCACCTGTCAACCGAAGCACTTAATCTTAAATCTTATACTCCATGAATCGATGTTAAGATTGGGAAAATTAGAGAGAGAATGGCCTGGAGTACCTGGGTCTTGCCATCCGGCCTGAGCCAGGGGCAGGTGCTGTTCTTCCTGACCTCGGTAAGACGGGCGCCAAGCTTGGTGGCAAGCACATGGCTGAGGGGCATGAGCTCAGGGGTCTCGTCAGTGGCATATCCAAACATGTGGCCTTGGTCTCCGGCGCCGATCTCCTCAGGACGCTTGGTGAAGTGGCCGTGCACGCCCTGTGCAATGTCAGGGGACTGTTGCTCGATGTTGACGAGGACCTTGCAGTGGTCGGCGTCGAGGCCGACGTCATCAGAGACGAAGCCGATGGCACGGCAGGTGTCACGCACGATCTTCTCGTAGTCGAGCTGGGCCTTGGTGGTGATCTCACCAAAGATCATGACCATGTTGGTCTTGGTGCAAGTCTCACAAGCGACCTTGCTGTCAGGATCAGCAGCGAGGCAGGCATCAAGAACAGCATCAGAGATCTGGTCACAGAGTTTGTCGGGGTGACCCTCGTTCACAGATTCGGAGGTGAAGAGGAAGGTGTCAACTACGTCGGCCATGTCTGCTGCTACCTGTCTTGTTTGCTGTTTTGAAATTGCAACCAAAGTAACATCTAAAATTAGACATGGCACGGGCACTGGAACAGGCACTAGTTCTAAGTGAGTGAGGGGGTCACAAGTACAAGTAGAAGTAGAAGTGGAAGTACAAGTAGATCTGAATTAATAGTAATATATTATTCAAAGAGAATCCCCCGATCGAGTAATCATTCAATTGAATCAAATTAAAATGAAATGAAATAAACAAAGTATGAGCAGGACCACCTGAGATCTCTCTCTCGCTCCGAATCGGATCGGGGTTGGGGGCGCAGCGGCGGAGGCGGAGGCGGCGCAGGAACAAGTAGATAGAGGTAGGTCTAAATCTCTCTCTCTCTCTCTCTCTCTCTCTCTCTCCCCCCTTTTATAATAAGCGCGTCGCAGCCTCGCAGGATCGGATCGGATCGGTTGTCGTGTTTATTATAATATATATAGCGACCTAACCTACCCACTCACACTCAGGCATATAGTCATATAGATAGAGATAAATAAATAGATTGATAGATAAAATAGGTAGATAATTGAATTAAATTACCTATTGCGGTTGGTACAACTATAAATTAATCAAGAAAATCAACATGTATGATGTATCCATCTATAATTCTATATATATATATACATATATATATATATATATATATATATATAGGGAGATGCTATCGTGCTTCATGAAGCATATGGACCTTGTGCTTCATGCTTTTAAAACCGTTAGATTAAAACTTTCTAGCCATTCATTTGGGTGCCTTCTTAATATTACGAATGTAATGGTACTATTTCCCTCCTTTGGGTACTTTTTCCCTCTTTATCGCCTATACTAAGTACACGTCTCCCAAACTTCAAGCTTTTCGGTATTAACTAACCCTTCTCTTTTCTCAACTTAATTAAATTTTTGACCGTTCCATTCCTGTTTTCCTAGAAATTATGAAAGAATTTAGAAAGCCATTACTAACCAGAAATCCAAAGGAATAACTTCAAGCTCTGATACCAACGGGGGTTCGCGCGGAATTTAGATCGGCTTAAGCTCTCGGACAAATTATGTGCTGGAAACTTAAGGCTTAGAGAGAATTTTGAAAACTTAGATTGTTTTATTGAACTGGAAGAAGTAAGCTTTCAGATGTGTTCTGATCTTGTTCTACCGTTGAACCTTGGTATGAATCTTCGAGTAGGATTATTCTTCTGACTTGGGAGATGACATTTTGGGGATCATCGGCAATGTTCACCAGTTCTTCATACTCTTGAGGATATGCCATTCGCCACTGGATCCATGTCTTTTTCTCTATTTCTCCCAGCAAGTTTTCTATGTATATAACCTTGCTTTTATTATCAGCCCAGTTTCTTTCGTTAACAAGGTTTAGGGTGATTGACTCCCACCTGGAGATCACATCACTGTACTGCCCTATATCCTCAGGCAATACGAGCATAGCGCCTTGGTTCGCCTGCGCTGAAGGAAGGTTGAACCTTTCGTTGCTTTGTTGTGCAAACCCTCCTTTGAATCTATTAACTCTAGCTCTTATTTCTGGGACATCGAGTTGTTGATGGTTTTGTCTTAGACTCCCTGGTGGGTACATTGAGGGTCCCATCATTGGCTCTCGCGGTCTGCTAAGTCCGGTTGTTGTGGAATTAGTTGAGAGAATTGTTTCTATTTTTGAGTCGAGGTTTTTGAGCAACGGGTATTCCATTGCTGCCAGAACGGTTTCAGCCTCCTCCTTACCATCCTTCTGAGAGAATGGGTTTACCCATTCTTCTTCACTAGAATCGTTGTATTTATCCCAGACTGGTCCGGCATCTTCTTCCGCCGGCTGTTTCTCTCTTGGTAATGCTGCCAATAATTGCAACATCTCGAGCTCATCATCATCTTCATCTTCATCTTGTGACTCGTGCCAGTCACAGAACATCATTAGGACTGATTCTTCACCTAGGACATCTTCATCAGCTTGGCCTACTATTACCTCTTCTGTTGGCGTGGTTGATGAATATCCGCCAAATCTTACTGCTAAGGACCCATCAGTTCTGGTCCTTATCCTTGCCGTCTGAGGATTTTGTACGGTTGGTGCTGTTGCTGGCCGTATTATCCATTGCCTGCCTCTTAGCTCCTCAGTTGACCTCATCTGGCCTGGAATTGCTCGAATCCCTCTTCTTGCCAGGTGTTCTGCCACCCTTTCCACATTGTATCTGAAGTTTGTGTGGCTGGTATTTGATAGCCTTCCTATCAACGACCTTGAGAGCAGTAAATTACTCTCCCCTCCTTGCCAACCATCGTATCCATGAGTTTGTATAACGACTTGGATGTGGTTGTTGAAATCATGAACACTTAAGGTCATGTCTGGCGCTGTATACGCTAGTTGCGTACCACCTGTCAGGTCTATCTCCATAGAACTGATTATGGCCCGATCATCAGACCATCTTGTGTCTCTTAAAACTACTAGGGCGTTTACCCCAGCGTTTCTCCTGTGGAGTGCATATAGTCTTATCATCACAAGACCTATATGCAGATGCTGCAACCCTTCTTGCACCAACTGGTTGTAGCTTTGTTGCGAGATAAATGGTAGCTCCACCTGAGCTCCATCTGTAACTAATACTCTTTCATCTGAGTAGTGTTGGTATACTCGATGATTTCGTTCAGACCATCCAGCTTGGTATAAGGTCTCAGCTGGAACTTGTTGAGCCCTTCTGTACTGTGAATGGTTGAGCTCAACGTCTGGATTTAGTTGGGACTCCAGACTCCTTCTGTAATGCCTTCTTCCCGGCATTCTTCTCTGCGCTTCAAACGTTATGCGGCTTCCTAGCCTGTAGCCTCTTATCTGGTCTTCGATTGTAGGGTTTTGGTTGTTATCTCTGCCAGATATGCTTGGTCTGCTCACCGTTTCAGTTCTTGTTTGACTCATTTTTGGTTTTTAACTGAGTCAAATATTTCCTTCGGGTTTTTGAATACAAAGAACTGGCCGGTTGGTTTCTTGATCTTTTTCTCACTGGGTTCTCCAAGGCTAAGTTTATGTAAGTCCTTTTGGAGTTCGTTTATGGACTGTGTAAGATCTTCTGTTTCAGGGACTTTGGTTTTTGCTGCCTCTAGTCTCCTGATTGCGGTTTTGCAGTCTTCAAGGTCTTCCTTGATTTTGACCAGCAGTTGGATAATTGTATTATTCTGCTTGATCAATGCTGTTGTGGCTCATTTCGCAAATTCGGCTGGTTTCAGAAAGCCGCTTGCGGGTTCTTCAATCGTCTCGGTTGCCTTTAGAGCTTCTAGATAGATTGAACTTCTAGCGGTATTACGCCAGTCGTTCATAAGAAGTTTCTAACTCGGCTGAGATTCGACTCCGATATCTCGTAAAAATATTTCAAAAATATCTTGAGAATTTACTCAAATGTTTAACTCAATTAATCTCTTAGGAAATCTAGTTTAGCTGGTATACTGACTTTCAGTTTTCAAGTTTTCTAGGTCCACAGTTCAGGATTGGTCATGATGAAATCGAATGGTTGAGAATATGTGAAGCATAACTCCCTTTTGCTTCTTGAAGCATAATAGCATAGCTCATATATATATATATATATATATATATATGATTATATTTTCTATCAAGAAATTGTCAAAATTCCACTGCGCTGTGCACGAAAAGGATCATAAAATCATGAATCATGGATCTGGTCGCTTACCAACTGCAACCACATTTGACATTTCTCTTTCATTCCTCTCCGACTCCGACTCCGACTCCGATTCCAACTCCAACCTCACTAGAATAAAAATTCCGCATCCCCTGCACAAAACATGGATCATGTCATGATCTCCATAGAAATCACACAAGTATTCAACAGATAATTGAAAGCAAAATTGAAATAAAGGAAGATTGGATAAGAAATTGATTTGGGGAATAAAGATTTATTGAATCAAAGATGAGATACAAAAAGATAAGCGTAAGACATAAGCTAAGGTTGAGGGATTGTTTTGGCTAGTTCTTCCATTAGAAATGAAATAATTCTAATTGTCTTTATAAGTGCACACGATTTACAATTCAACTATAACATTAAAATAGTAAAAGATCAAAAGATAGAAAGTCATGTACCGGATTGAATGGTAAACTGAGCTCATTTGTGGATCCAACTGAATTGATTCTCTTTCACCTGAGGAACGTCACCATTTTCTTCTGACTGGTCATCTCCATTTCTCTTCTAACGGTTAGTCAGTTGGGTACATGACAATGTCGCTCTCATGAAATTTTGATGGTAGCAACCATCTCCATTTTCGCCAGCAAGCAACATACTATGACAGTCGACAGATACCTTGAGCCTCGATCGCCATTCTGAAGTTACCACGGACAAATGTTCTCTGACCACTAGTCCTTTGTTCACCTGGCTCTTTCTTGTCAACTTCAACTCATATCCCAAATTTTACTAATGCAGTTTGAGTACGAAACTCCTCAATTTATGTCCAGAAGGCAGCAACAACCAATCAAAGTGAACCCTTGAAGACTGATTACAATTACTACTACTTGGCTTATATTGTAGGTTTTGTTATTCCAATTCAGCATAACCCCCCCCCTTCAAAGGACCATTTTGTCCTTACACTTTGGTAGTGTCATGACAGCGGTTGGTATCACTTGCCATCCTTGTTTATATCTTGAAATGTACTTAAAATGTGAATAGTGCCCTTTAGCTCCACTATCTACCATTCTTGTCAAACCACATAAGATAAGACACTAAACCCCCAATTAAAATCTTTATCTCCAACATTTTTTTCTGAGGCATATCAAACACAAACATGATGCTATCATTGGATAATACACCATGTGGGGCTATGATTTTTTTACATTTTGATAAAGATTGCATTGACTTGAAGCACAAAACAGTATCTGGCGGTGCCTTCCCCATGCCCTCATCCTATTTGTGACAGCTTCCAATAATTAATTTGTATTCCTACAAAAACTACCATGTCACCCTTACAATTGTTTGCTTTGAACCCCATGTGTAAAGACAGTACTGCCTCCACCTCCTCTTCCCTCATGTTCACCATTATGTTTGCAATCTTTGATTCTATCTTATTCATTATCCCTCTTAGCCTCAGTTTCCCAATTATGGTTTGTTTAGAAATCTGATTTCGAGTAATTTCCAGTAATTCAGTTTCACTTAGCCCAAACCTGATCTGTCTATCTTGTTCAATTGGATGTAATTCAGGTCGTCTGTCAGTTGCCTCTTTGTTCTTTTTCTCCAGTACTTTACATGTCACAGGTACTAGATATAGTGGTTTGTCTCTCTCACTGGCAGGGGTACAATGGTACAATGGTGAAGCAATTTCAAGTATGTTTATATGGTGTGAAAGATAAGTACCTTTGTACAATTGATAGTCAGGAGGTTTAGGAGGAATGAGCGGAATAACATCATGAAATTCATCATACCGTGTACAACCTTCCTCATGAAGGCCAGAGGTAGCAAGACTGTAATTAGATAAGGCTGATACAGAAGTATTTATGAACAAGATTGATTTGGATCGAAGATGAACCTCATCCTCGCCATTGCTTTTCACAGGTGGATCTAAGACGAAGATATCGATACTATGCTCGATTGAAGTTGTGAGATTCTTACCAAGATCAAGGTGTGTAGTGGTGCTCATCTCCATTGGGTCGGTACGATACAAACATGGTCGGTACTTGGCAGGAGCTGGTTCTGATCTAAAGGAATGGAATCAAACTTCAAGGTATCAACACTTGTTTCGATCGAAAAGCTTAGTACCTGACATTGAGGCATACCAATGTTTTTTTGTGGTTATTTTGTAGCATCTTCTTTGCTGATTATCCCTTGCAGATCCTCCAATGATGCTGGTGACTGAGATGGCTGAGTAGCCATGGGGTCAGCCATGTCAGCTTGTGACTGAGGTGCGTGGAGTTATTTCTTTGCCATCACAGCATCAAATCGATGATCAAACACACTTCTTATCTGAGCAAGATCATCAGTCAGATTTGATCAGATGTTTTCCCTCACCTCTTCATAACTCTTAGTTATGCTCTTAGTCAAGGTAGATCTCAATTCGGCCAAATAAACTCTTTTTTGTGTGAGGAGTTGTTCTCGAACAGATCTTGACATGCGATAGCAAATCGATCTGAGTTCCTCATCTCTTTGGGACAAGAGGACAATGGGATAGGTGGAAGTTCTAGGTTCAAACATGCTGAGAAATCAGGATTCAAAGAGAAGTGAAAAATCGAACAAAATCAAAGGAATAGAATTTAGCCCCAGCTAGCGATCTTAGGGCTCTGATATCAATTGTCATGATCTCGATAGAGATCAGAAAAGTATTCAACAGATAATTAAAAGGAAAATTAAAATAAAGGAGGATTAGATAAGAAATTGATTTGGGGAATAAGGGTTTATTGAATCAAAGATGAGATACAAAGAGATAATCATAAGACATAAGTTAAGGTTGAGAGATTGTTTTGGCTAATTCTTTCATTAGAAATGAAATAATTCTAATCGTCTTTATAAGTGCAGACTATTTACAATTTAACTATAATAGTAAAATAGTAAAAGATCAAAAGATAGAAAGTCATGTACTGAACGATAAACTGAGCTCCTCTGTGGCTCCAACTGAATTGATTCTCTTTCACCTGAGGAACGTCACCATTTTCTTATGACTAGTCATCTCCATTTCTCTTCTAACGGCTAGGTAGTTGGGTACATGACAGATCTGTATCACAGAATGGATAGGAAAAATAGAATTTGATACGACAACTCACAAGAAGAGTTATGTTTGATAAATGATGTTCTTAACTAATATGAAGAAGGTTGTGTTTGGACTTTGGATCAGAAGAAATAGAATCTTAATAGTGCCTATTTTTCATACTCTCAACTATCCAAACCACAAATACATTTTTTGTTGGCTTCTTCAAGCAAATAATCGGTTTTACCATTACCCTCGTGACTCCCTTCTTTCATAATAATTTTTATTTTCTCCAATTAGACTTATCCCCGTCTTGGATCTGTTGAAATTAATAGTAAGAGAATAGAAGAAAATAGAAAGAGAGTACTAAAAGAGTTGCAAGTTTGTGTTGTTGAAATGATGATATAAATATTTTTTGTGAGTACGGTATTTGTTTTTAAAAGAAGTTAAATGTTATGTATTCTTTTAGTTTGATTTAGTATATGAGTTTTTTGAGTTGTTAAAAAAGAGTAAAAAAATGAGTGAAAGAAATTGAATCTCCTATTTTAATTTTTATGAGAAAAGAAACTGTCGGTTTAATGAAAAAAGGAGAAGAAGAAAATAAAGAAAAAAACATTTTTGTGGTGTTGTTTGAAAAATAGTTTTCAAAGATGTTGTGAAAAAAATAAGAGTTGTTTTTTTATGATTACTTTTTAAAAATTGTTGGGTGTATATTTTTTACAGATGTTGATATTAAAACAGGAGAAGAAAACAAAATTGTCATTGATGAAAGTCATATATCAAGCAACGGGTGCTACTAAAGTGTGGTGAAGTCTCTACCTATGATCTTGAAAAATATATCGATAAGTGAAACCGATTTGAGTAATGACTCACAAAAAAAAAGTCTGTGACACGAGAGGTGGTTGCTGGAGACAAGACCCGTGGCACAAGTGTTAGGAGAGAAAAACAGTAACACAAGGATGATTTGTGAAACCCGCGAAATTTTGAACGTGTTATCCCTGATTAACGCACAAAGCGAATCCACATGTAAATAATTAATCGTTAACAAATAAATTAAAAATCATACTGGATTGAATTAAAAGTTTCACATTATCATTTCGGAAATTTAAACACGTAATTAAATTAACTACCAAATTTCCCAAGTAGATAAAATTTGCACGTTTAAGCCGATCTTGCATCCGAGTATTTACCTGTTAATTCTATACCATTTATCATTAATCTTAATTAAGAATAAACCTATTTAAATGACCTTAATAAACAAAATAATAACTATTTAAATCTCTTAACCAAGAATAATAAGTACATGTTGATTTGGATAAATGATAACACCAAAAGTATAAAATAATAATACATAATCATTTATATATAGGGACTTCACAATTTAATTATTTTATTATACTAATATCCTAAAATTATTTTATAAATAATAATTAGACATGTTTAGTTTAATTTACAATTTTATTTAATACTTATAGACTGGAAATTTGTGTAGTGGATGGTCCGACCTGCCTCAAGCTCAAAGTCCATCTATAGCACAAATGACTACACAACTATGACCTTAAACCATCCATAATTTTAATTAACAAAGGCGGGAAAGGTCTAAATTCTGTGCCGCAATAGTTTTGACCCATTTGGGTCATGTCTGCATGTGCAGAGACGAGCCACACAAAAGGACACAATATCGAGCCATTTCCCGAATCCCACTACCTATCTCCCTCCCTCTCTCTGTGTGCTCCGCTCTCTCTCAAGGCACCTGTCCCCCTCTTTATTTCTTTTCTCTCTCTCGATGTCTCCCTCTGCCCTTTTTCGCTGGTTTCCCGTGCACTCTCTCTCTTCCCTTTTGTTTTTCTCTCTTTTGTCTCGATTCTCTCTCTCTCTCGTCACTCACTCCTCTACTTCTCTCTCTCTCGGCTCTTCTGCTCTCCTGTCTCCTCGGTCATGTCGCCCCTCTCTTCTCCTGTTTTGTTTCTCCTTCCCGATGCACCTCCCTTCTCCCTGTCTCGTCTTGCTCCCTCCGTTAGCCACTGTACCCCCTCTTCTCTCGGCTAACTCCACTGTTGAATGGATCCCGCCATTAATGAGAGGAGGGACCCACCCCTCTCCTTCTTGACTTGAAGCTCGCACACTCGAGTGCCTTGCTGCTCACCTGTTGACCTCTTGGTCTCTGACACGCCACCAACCCCCCAGCCTTGCCTCCTTCCTCCTTATAAAAGAGCTGTTGCCTCTTCTCCTCTCTCGATTTTGGTTTCTCATGTGTTGAGTACTAGCTAAGAAAAATCCTGTGTAGAACACTGCAAACAGAGAAAAGGGGGACGAAAGGAGGAGGTGAGGCTAGCTGGTGGTGCTTGGTTGGTCTACTCTCGTACCACGACTAAACAAAGCCAACTAGGCTTGTCACTCTCATTCGGGTAATCACAGCAAAACCCTAGTTACAATTTGATTTTTGTGATGTGCTTTGTGTTGGATGTTTGATTTCTTTTAGTTGAACTGTTGTGCTGAGTTGTAGTGACATGGGATTTATGGGTTGATACACCTTAATGGCAGTGGCCATCGAGCCATTATCGGTGATACTGGGTTTATGCACCAGTGCTCTCGACTGGGTGCTTTGTACTGTGTTGCTTGTGTTCTTGCTTTGCTGTCTCGGTGCTTTGCTGGGTTTTGGGACTGTGGTTTTCCTTTTTTCTGACACCCCCGGTACCAATCCCTGTAGGGTTGGTATTGGTGTTGGCATGGTTGCTGGTGTGTTTACCAGAACCTTGACCCCCACCGTGTTGTTTTGCGTTTACCAGCATCACAGTCATACACACGATAATGGGTTGCTGATTACGGAAATAATGGGCCCAGAGGTGATGACTGGGCCTAGTGAGTTTTGGTTGGGCGATTGGGCCTTTAGACCTTTTCTGGCCCTTTGGAAAAAGAAATTAATTGAATTGGGCCTTTGGGCCACTCCGGCCCATTGGACCCTCTGGATCCTTGTTGGATTTAAATAATAAACATGCCTCTGGCCCACCGGGCCTCTGGCCTCTGCTGGACTTAAAGATTTAAAAATAATAAATGGGCCTGTTAAGCCCGCTTGACCCATCAGGTACTACATAACAGATTCCTAAAGGATTAAAATATAGTTCTAGATATTTTTGGGCCTTGACCCTAGTTGGGCTGCGATTGGTATTATACATATATTACACAACTAGCGATTTAGTCCATAATACATAGTAACTAGACCCGAAAAATAAATGGACCGAGAAAGGTATATTGGGAGATGACGACCATAAGTCCTTGCAGCACGAGCTTCGGCTATGACACACGAGTACGGACTTCTGATCCCGTAGGATTAACACAAACAGATAATTAATTAAAATAAACCAATTTGTGTTTCATTGTGTTTCTTATATATTTTTCTTTTATATTATATGTAGCACATATATTATAACGATTAATATACGACCTAGTTATATAATAGAATAGATAGGTTGTACGACAACGTAGTTAGTCAATTCATGTGACTCAGGATTTATGCCACGATCTAATCAAGTAAATAACTAATAAGTATAGTAATATAAATAATTAAATAGAAAATTAATTAAATATAACAAATATATATATTAGTAATCTATCGCACAACACCAACGTAATTTGACCAAGTAAAATTGTATATATAATATTTTATATTGACCAATTTCTCTATATTACACCAAGTGCAATGTACGTCTAATTATATGTTACACACACATAGATGATTAAGTGAACATTCAATTAAAAGAACATATATTGATCAATTTCGCTATATCACCTTAATGAATCCTAATTACATACAATACTCATGTGTGATTAAGTGAATATCTAATGCAAATAGTATGTATTGATCAATTTCTCTATAAACACATAAATAATATAAATACACACATATAGGTTAATATCTAATTATGTTACAGTAAGTGATAAAAAGAAAGAAGTAATAAATTGTTGTAGTATTGGATATTTAATTTACTTTTGGGTCAAGGGTCTTTCTACAATTTGAAATTTTATAGGGGGTTATTTGCAAAAAGTTCAATTAGAAAATTTTGTTTCTTCTCTGGATCCTTCATGTCGCCTCCCTTTTCCTTCATTTGTGCGTCTCTTCTCTTCTCTTTCCTTCTGTTCTCCTTTTCTTCTTCTGTTTCCTTTTTCTCTCTTGTCTTTTTCGTGGGTAAGGCAAAACAAGTGGTATTCTCTCCTCTGTCTCGTGGGTGAAGCAAGACAGAGAAGAGGTGTATCTAGGTCATTTGAATTTTCATAAGGCTAATACTCTCTCTATTCCCAAGTTGATCTCTTCATCCCAATTTCTCTTGCGCCAACATCAAGGATTCACTTGGCACAGAGTAAAGGCGCTGCACATCCGCTCTAGGCCAGTGACGAGGAGCATTAGCTAGTCGTTGGTCGACGTATTCTCGGTGTTGACCGTTGCTTGGTATGACTTGAATATGTCCTCTTATTCTTCTTTTGTCTCCGGTTAGATAGGTCGTGTGGGTAAATGGGGCTGAACTTTCTGTTTGTGGATTGTGTCGGTTTAAGTGTTTTCATTATTAATTTGCCGGTTAGGATTGTTAGTTATAGTTGATGCTTCCTTATCGTTGCTTATTTATCTTACGTCTCTGATGTTGTGATTCTATATGTGATCCACGTAATGGTTGAGAGTGTGAAACCTAAATATAAAAATGAGTTATGTTTAAAGAGTTTAAGGGAGTGGTTAGAGCATTAAATTGCTAACGTGGTTTCCATGGAGTAAAGGAGAGAGAGGCATGCTTGATTATTCTAATTGTTGAAATATAGCAAGTACATTATGATTTACCTCTTGATGCAGCAACATGAGTGTCTAATCAATTGGATTGTTGGTTTAACCAAAACAAATTGTTTCAATTAAAAACGGTTCAAGTGTTGGTACTTACTGGTTACGTTTGGTTTGAACATTTTAGCTACGTTGTTTAATTTTAAAAAGAAGAAGAGAAACACTAACTAGACTGAAATATTTTATCATCTTGATTTTAGGTAGCTTTACATGAGATCAGGAAAGATTGATTACAGACGCTTAGTGATCCGATACGCAGCGACTACTCGTCAGGTGCGTAGTTTTATTTCCGAATTTATAAGGGATTTGATTCTGAAATTTAAATATGATACTCCGCATTTTGATATCCGATTAAATTGCATATTTTGGAAATTTCAGCATTCATGATTGTATTGACTACTTGTATTGCATATTTGAGTGATCATTTTGTCTGATTACTTATATTGCTTGTCCCTCATTTTTGATCTTCTAGAATGATATTGAATTTGAAAAAGAAAGGTAATATACGAAGGCCGAGGGTCGCAACCTGACTTCGCAAAACAGGTTCTTTATGTGCATATAGAAACTATCCCCTTCTGTGCTCAGGACCGGTTGGGATAAGAGATTATATTACTTCTTTGGGCCTAACGATGGCGTTAGGTCAATGATTTGACATGTATTTGTTTGTAATAGAAAATGTCTCGAAATTATGTGAATTGCAGTGATATGAAATCTGAATTGAATTACCAGACCCATATTATTATAGTTTGAAATGTAAGAACCGATTGATACCATATAAACTTGAGACATGTTATGTTCCTTTCTAATCTTATTGTTTGATAGTCGTTTCATTTATTATATTGTCATTATATCATTATCTTTGCATATTGTGGATAATAAGTTTCAGAGACGTGATTTCTTGTATATACGAAATTGAAACTAAATATCGCACTGAGAAATTATAGTTCTCATTCTGTGGTTTATACATTTTTTTTGCAGGTATTGGGTTCGATGTGTGAGACGAGTCAGATGTCATGTAGGCCTTTTGACCTTGTATAAATCATAATACTATATCAGTGTGTATATTTTGTGCATCGGAGTTTCACATCTTTTGTGTTGTTTGATACTTGTGAAAATTTCGATTTCATGTTGTACCTTTTGTATATGGATAGTTGTAAAAATTTGTTGCTTATAATCATTTCTTGTTATATCATTGTATCTCTCTAGTTACTGTTACATATGAAATGATATTATGATCATGTGAATTGTAAATGCTATTTGAATGTGCTTGGTAATTAGCCTTATGAGTACATCTCATCATGTATTCATGGCGGGGTATGTCATGCCCTATCTGTCGGGGTGTGACAAATTAACTATTTTTCTTTCTTCTTTTGTCATTTTAATAATAAAAGTGCACAACTAAAAGTGGTTGAATTTATAACATGATTTTATCGTGATGTGTTTTATTTATATTTTGCAAATTATCGTCTTAACGTCACAATAAATAATGAGAATAGTAACACACTTTAAAACAACACTTAAATTAAATAAAAAGAACAAAATATGTGATTTGGACACACACTCGCCATGCAGCATGGACATTGCACGCGAAACTTGACTAAGTAAAGCTATTAAAGAAATTATATTAGGAGCATCAAGGACGGCTCAAATGCCTGTACATTTTTGTACCTTCATTTCACATAAAATCCTTCGACTAACTAAACAAAACCCGAAAAATATATATAGGAGACTTAGTGGACTCGAACCCACACGCAGTGGGTGAGTTTTGAACTGCCGCTGACGACGTGGGGTATTGGAGCTATTTCGTTCTTATATATTTCTATTAGCCGATGTTTCGAGATATCTAAATATTCGAAGGGGTTCCTCTATTAACTCCTAGTGGGTAACGAGAAAATCTGGGCCTCCCCTTGGCCTTAACTGGTACAGGGAGTTCCCTTTTTATTATTATTCAAACGGATAGTCGGTTCCTTATTTTCGTATGACGGCTGAGATCGAGAGTTTATTTTTCTTATTTTCTTTTTGTGAGGGTAGGCTTCTCGATTCGCTTATTGACTTAGCGTGTGCTCTATGAAGCCACTCTATTTTACCAAGGCGTTTCGTTCTGGAAACTTAGAGTTTAGTTGGGCTGTGGTTGATTTGAGACCCGTCTAACGATTACGTTAGGCGTGTGGTTGATTTGAGACCCGCCTAACAATACCCTTAGGCTTGTGGTTACGACCCGTCTGAGGGGGCAAATCCTGAAGTCCTACACCGGGGTTTCTAATTTGACAAATTGTTCATTTGTCTGGGAGACTTGACATTGCTCACATTACTATCTATATATACTATTATTCCTAATATTATTATTGGGTTTCTTCTTCGTATCGTCTCTTTGGATAGACTTATTTATTAAAAATATGAAATGGTTAACTAATGCACATTTAGGTATAGTAATTTAAATATAATTGATCTCAGTAAATGTGATTGGTCCATCTTGAATCGGATATAATATCAAAGGCTGGACCTTAATCCACACTGAGTAATTTTTATAAATTACTCATGTTCCATGATGCTTGTGGGGTCCAGGTAAGGAGCAGAAGTCTTTAATGTCCAGAGGAGAGCGCTAGGATGGAGTCCCCGGTGTCTTTCGTTTTGAAGATCACTTCGTTTGCTTTTCTTTTACTTTCTTTTGCTAGGAGTAGTTTGTAGTATGATAGTGATGGTTAGTCCCACGTCCTTCGACGGGATCGTCCTCTTCTGTATGAATTTTACTTTCCTTTAGCTTTCGCTGTAAAACTTTGTACAAATGCTGGATCTTATATATATGTATTTGTTGGATATTCATATATTTTGTGTTAAATGTGTGCGCTTTTCTCTAAATTAAGCATAATAAATAAATCTAAATATGAGATTCTTGGCAATTAATTAAGCCTTTCGTGTATTGTAACCAAGTACACGTGGCGGGATTTACACCCTTAAGCTAGTTATTATTTCTGAAATGTGACATGATTGCTGGAGAAAAAAATATGAAGACCACGAGAAATTGTGGCGGGGAGCCAAATGAATAGAAGCGATGAGAAATCGTGGTGTGGGTGTGAATCTCACGTATGCATGACTTGAAAAAGTCAGGTAATTGGGGAAGAAGATGAAATCACAACTTATTTTGCATGTAAGCAATGAGTGTAGATGTATACTAACAAGAATGGTCTCAAAGAATGGCACTGCGAATTGTTGTGAGTTATGGAAAAATATAATGAAAATGCGAAGGTAAGTTATGAAGAATGACAAGTAACAAGTATAAAAAAATCATTGAGAATGAAGATAAAAAAATGAAGAGATTGAAGAAATACCCTCGACAAAATTGGAGAAAAAGTAAGTTTATGTATTTTAGAAAATTATTGGAGATGAAAGACAAAAACCTTAATAATGTTGAAATTCATGTTTTAAAAAATTTAGCATAGTTGGTCAATGAGTGTAGATTAATTGTTTAGAGTTTTTAGAGTCATGTTAGAATGTGCAATACATGGACCTGATATTTATGTTATGATTGGTGATTTTTGAGTTATGTGATATCTAAGAGATATCTTATAGTCAATAATTAGAAATGTTGTCATTTGTAATAGTAAGAGAATATTAAGAGAGTAGTAGAAGAGTCGTAAGTTGTGTTGTTGAAACGATGATATAGATATATTTTGTGCTCTTTTTTCTTTCTCTCTTTCATTAAAAGTACTAAACAAGAAAACACAAGGTCCAATAAAATTTTGATCTTCGCTTTTCTATTTGAAGTGTTGTTATTTTCGACTGGCTTCGCTCTTTTGCTTTCGCTCGTCTCTGGTTTCTCTAGATCCCCAAGAGATGCACCCGGGTTAGTTTTTCCTAGCTCTTCTACTTTATTTTTCTGTGGTACGCATCAAGATTAGTTTTTCATATTGTTCTAGTAAATTGAGGCATAAAAAATGAAGTTATGGCTCATTTCAATTTTCATTGCTATTTACATCTGGTAAAATTGAACGAATGCAATCTAGAGTGTACTGAATAACAACTAAGAGTACGTGCAAATAATAATTTTGTGTGTGCAAAAATTGCAGATCTCTCGCTCCTCTTTTTGCTCTCAGAAATTGCTGAGTTCATCTCCCAATAGATAGACCTTTTGCCAAATTAGCTCACGGGTTACCAAGTTAGCCATTGTTCTTACATTATTTAGATGAACCCCTAGACAAGAAAGAACAACCAACCATTAATTACTAGTAAAAACAGTGAAAAAACCAAAAGCTGTTTTTAACGCGTTGAGAATTTATTGCTCTCTTACTTATAAACATTACATATTGACATATCCCTTTTATAGTATTAAAAGACATCTAAATATAACACTAGTAAACGTGTCCGTGCACAGACACAGAAGGAAATTTTGTAGTAGGAAAAACTATTACTAAAGTATTATGTCATACAGCGGTGGAGCGGCGTTGTGTGACATTAAGCATGGAGCGTGAAGAGTGGAGCATGAAGCGTAGAGAGAAAAGCGGGAAGCACGAAGCGGAAAGCGTGAAGCGTGAAGCATGAAGCGTGAAGCGTGGAGCGTGGAGCGGGAAGTATGAAGCGGCAAAGACGCGTTGTGCGGCTTGCAGTGGCGTCATGAGGCTTGGAGCGTGAAGAGTGTAGCGTGAAGTGGGAAGCGGCGTCATGCGACCTGCAACTACAGAGCGTCAGGCCGCATGACGCAAGAGGCATGACGCATGACACACGCACACGACGCAAGATGCAAGACACATGACACATGACGCTCGTCGCATGACGCAAGATGCACGACGCATGACGCATGATGCAAGATGCACGACGCATGACTCATGATGCAAGGCGCATGACACATGACGCAAGAAGCATGACGCACGTCGTGAGACCCATGACACAAGACGCAATACGCATAACGCGAGATGCATGACGCAAACGCATGACGCATGACGCAAGACGCAAGACGCATGACGCATGACGATCGTCGCAAGACGCATCAGGCCTGACACTATACGCACGTCGCAAGATGTAATACGCATGACCCAATTTGCACGTCGCATGACACAATACGTCTGACACTATACGTACATCAATGTACCAATTAGTCATGCTTTGCCTTTTCCTATTCTCTTCTCGGTTACAGGTTTAGTATGTTATTTTAGGAAAAAAAAACAATAACACAAAATATGTTTTTTCTTCCTGATCATTGCTGTACTGACTGGTACCAGGTCTTTATTCAATTAATTAAATATTTATCTATTTTTAAGTTTTATTATTATTCATATGGTGCAGTATGTTTTATTTTTTTAATTAAAAAGATAATGGTCACACCATGTGGGTTTCACAAAGATGTTCTTCGTAACTGGTAGCAGAGTTTTTTTAAATTCATCTTGTGCTGCTATGGTCGGAGTTCTTTTAAAAAAAAATCTAATTCATGAAAAATGAAATTGATGAAGTCGGTGTGAGGGTTTAATTCATGGAGGTGGAGAACACAACAAATGGTATTGTATTGTATTGTATTGTATTTTATTATATTAAAAGTTGGACTGGATCGATCTGTTTCAATTAAAAAAAGTAGGTGCTTTTGATCGATCATTACTCCAGTCAAATCGACAACTCTTTTTACAAACCCTTTTTTTTGCTGGCTCAACTTTTTTCCCTGTTTTTTTATGTATAAAAAGGCTCATTTCAAATCGGTATCAAAATATCTATATTTACTATTGATTGCTTCGTACATTTAACCGCCACCCTTTTAACGCCCACAGTACATTTAATATAAAAGTTTTTTTAATCGATACAATATCTTTTTTGTCAGTTTTTTTTTAATTATAAAAATGATACAGATAAAAATAGTCAAGATGTTCTAGTTTTTCAATCGAATAGTTAGAACAGTAGATTTCTACCCGACCTGAACTCGATCCGGCTCGATATTTTGATAAAGTCAAACTACCCGATCTTAACCCGACCAGACCCAATATTTTGATAAGTCAAACTACTCGAGCCCAACCCGACCCGATCCGACCCGACCTGAGATGATCTGTAACACATGACAAAGCGACACATGAGCGACCTGAGCCCGACCCGTAACACGTAACCCGAGATGGAGCGACACACGAGGACTCTAGCCCGACCCGAGACGACCCGTAACACGAGATGGAGCGACAGATGAGGACCTGAACCCAACCCGACTTGACCTGATACAACATGTAAATTGATCTAATCCAATCTTGCTCACATCATAATCTAATTTTACTAACAAATTAACATCAGTGAAAGTCAACATTTACTAACACAATTCAATGACACGACCCAATCTTGTCCGATTGAATTTTAAACTCAAAATAATACTTGAAAGTTGTCGGTGCAACTCGACTCGAACTCGACCAGACCCAAGACTCGAAAGTTGCTGATGCAGCCCGATCTGAAACCCGATCCGATCTCGCTCGACCGGACCCGTCACCCGAAAAAGACTGACCGACCCCAACACGACTATTACACACACACACACACACACACACACACACACACACACACATAGAGAAATGCTATTATGCTTTGTAAAGCACGTGCTTTGAAATTGTGGACCATTAGATCACGCTTTGTGATTCGTGCGCACATCATGATTGAAGATCCAATGGTCCACAATTTCAAAGCACATGCTTTGCAAAGCATAATAGCATTTCTCCACATGTATATACATATATATATATAGAGTTAGGCTAAAGTACTTTATAAATCACAAAAATGCATATATTTTTTTTTTGAATAACAGCTGCCCCAAGTCAGGGAGCCAATCTTTCATTAAAAGAAAGCACAATACAAACAAAATTTCAACAGACTAAAAGATATACGAGACATATATCTTTTCTGTTGAGATTATTTACATGTTTTTTATACTTAAACCTTCTAAAAACTTGTTAACCCTTTGCCTAACACCCTGAAAACACTACAAACTCCAAAAATGATTTCGGTACCACTGTTCGGTACCGAAACAAAAATGTCCCCACCTTTCAAATAAAAGAAAAAACTACCCCTCTGTACCGACCTCTTCCTCTCTCATGAATCATTTGTATTTCTAAAAATACCCCTCAAAACATCATATTCAAAACTACACACATCAAAATAATCTTTCTCAAACAGCCTCAACTTTCATTCTTCAATCCAGAAGATCTTCATCCGTCGATATTGTCTCCTGTTGTCCTTCAACATTCTCTCTATCCTCCATATCTCGAATCTCAAGAATGGTTTCCCTTTGAATTGCTGCATTCCTGTTAATACTTATATTCTGTATGGGACCTCCTGTCCAGAAATTATGCAAATTGTATATTATTTTATATAATGTGTATGAATTTCTCATTTGTTTTGATTGAAAAATTATATTATTTCTTTCAACCCAAATTATCCATATACCAGCAGCAAATAAAGCTCTCCATTTTTGAAATTGTTTTTCATTCAACACTGTAAAAGAGTTCCAAAAATTTTCTACAGTTGATGTGTCAACTTGTAAACCATCTAGGATGCCATATTTGAAATGCAACCAAATCTGATCTACCTGTATACAATTCATAAATAAATGCTCTATTGTTTCCTCATATTTACCACAGAAAACACAATATACTTGGGTTTGTATTCCTCTTTTTCTTAAATTTTCTTGTGTCAGAACTCTATTATTTAAAACTAGCCATGCAAATAATTTAAACTTTAAAGGTATTTGTAAATTCCACACTGTGTATTTTAGATTTATATGAATTCCTCCATCATTAAGAAATTTGTATAAAGATTTTACTGAAAATATTCCATTTGGTTCTAAATTCCAAATTGAAGAGTCATTCTCTTCTGTAAAATTTTGATTTTGTAGCATACTATATATTTCTTCTTTTTCCCTCCTCATTTCATTTGAAACTCCTCTAGTGAGGTTTAAATTAATATTTCCATTATTCCATATTTTTGCCACAGTTATGTTTTCAGCTTTTGATTTACTATATACCAGTGGATATTGAATCTTAAGGGCACAATTGTTTAACCAAATATCATTCCAGAAATCCACTGATTGGCCATTTCCAATAATTCTTGTATTATTTATTTGTACCAAATTATATAATCGACTAACACCTGCCCAAAAAGGTGAAGCATTTTTATTGAATTTATTATATTTAACAGTAACTATTTCTTTCCATAAACTATTATGTTGTTGATATACAAACATCCAAGCCCATTTACATATTAAAGAATAATTCATTTGTGAAATGTTTAAAATACCCCACCCCCCATATTCTTTCTTTCTACACAATCTTTCCCATTTTACTAATGATATTTTCTTTTTATTATTTTGGCATGATCCTGACCATAGAAAATCCCTCCTAACTTTATCAACTTTCTTCCTTACCCATATTGGTATTCTGTGTATTGAAATGTAATATAATGGTACTGTTGATAGAATTGCATTAACCATTACTAACCTTCCTCCTAATGACAACATTTTTCCTTGCCACTTAGGGAGTTTATTTGAAATTTTATTTATCATATCTGTCCAATCTGCTCTACTCGGTTTTCTCCAATGTAGAGGATGACCCAAATATTTTAGGGGCAGTTTTCCTATTTTACAACCAAACTTTTCTGCATACAATTCTCCTATATGTGATTCTATATTCAGTGGGATAATTTCAGTTTTACTATAATTAATTTTGAGTCCTGATAGCCCTTCAAATGTTTTCAAGCACCATATTAAAATTTCAATCATATTTTCACCATCTTTAATAAATATAAGGGTATCATCCACATATTGTAAATTCATTATTTTTTTCCATCCTTTAAAGTTGGACCCAAGCCATTAAAATGATGTTTTTCAATCCCTACTTCTAACATTTTTGATAAAGCATCCACAGCAATTATAAATAAGTATGAAGATATGGGATCTCCTTGTCTCAAACCTTTTTTACATTCAAAAAATGTACCTAATTGACCATTTATCATTACAGCACTATGACCTCTAAATAAGATTTTTTTCTATCCATGTTATCCATGTTTCATCAAAACCCCTATCTCTCAATGTTTTAATTAAAAAATTCCAATCTACCTGATCAAAAGCTTTTTGAAAATCCAATTTAATCAAATAACCTTTTTCTTTATTTTTATGTACTGAATGCAAAATTTCATGTGCAGCTATAATACTTTCCATAATATTCCTCCCTTTTAGTGAAGCACTTTGATTTTTGCTAATTATTCTACTTAGAATCCCTTACATTCTATTTGCTAAAACTTTTGTGAAAATTTTAAAGCTACAATTCATCAAGCTTATAGGCCTAAATTCTTTATATTATTTGCATCTTTTATCTTTGGAATTAAAATTATAGCTGCTCTATTTAATTTTGAAATATCTAATTTGTTTTGATAAAAGTCATTGAATAAATAAAAAATGTCAAACTTAATGATCTCCCAACATGACTGATAGAAACCTATGGAAAATCCATCAGGCCCTAGAGCCTTATTAGGATCCATTTGTTTCACTGCATTATGAATTTCTTCCATAGTGAAAGGCTTTATTAATTCTTGATTTTCCTGAAATGTTACTTTTTCATTATCTTTCCAAATTGAACTACTTAACTCAGCCCATGTATTATCTTTGTGACCTAATACATGTTTAAAATATTGATGTATGTGTTTTGAGAAAACTTTTTCATCTCTAGTTTCTATATTATCTATCATTAAAGTAGTTATTGTATTATTATTCTTTTGAAAAGAAGCAATTTTATGAAAAAACTTTGAATTTGCATCTCCTTCCTTTAACCATTTTGTTTTAGCTCTTTGATGCCAATATATAGCTTCACTATGATGCAAATTATCTAATTCATTTTGTTTTGATGCATATTCATCCACTTTCCAATCTGTTAGATTTCTTTGTTCAGCCAGTATTTCATATAGGTTCATTCTCTGTATTATATCTTTCTTAGCATCTTTAATTTCTTTTCTGAAATTTGCACTCCATCCCTTAAGTTTTTGTTTTATATTATCCATCTTTACTTTCCAATCTAAACTTCTATTTATTCCTATTCTAATATGTGACCACCATTCTTTGATCCTATCCAAAAAATCTTCTTGAAGTGTCCAATTCTGTTCAAATCTAAATATGTATCTATTATTACTTTTGAAATTACCAATTTCAATACATATCAGGTTATGATCTGATAATTGTTTAGGTAAAGCATATGTTGCTGTGATACTCATTTCAGATACCCAATGATTATTTATAAAAAATCTATCTAAACAAGCTTTTTGAATACTTTTCCCTCCTCTTGCCCAAGTAAACCTCCTATTGCTACATTTAAATTCTATCATATCTGACTCCTCAATCCATTTATTAAATTTCTCCACATTTAATTTTACATATGAAACCCCTTGTTTTTCATTTCTTTTCCTAATGACATTAAAGTCCCCTCCTATTATCCATGGCCAATTATATATTTTTGATAAAATTTTTAATTCTTTCCAAAAAAGTTCTCTATTTTGTGCATTTGATGGCCCATAAACTGTTGTACAAACAAATATTATACCTTCTTTTTTATGTCTGATTACAGCTGAAAGTGTGTGAACACCTTTTACCCAATTTATTATTTCTAATTGTTCTCCCTTAATTCCCATTAAAATCCCTCCAGCAGATCCTCTTGCTGGTATAGTTTCCCAACTAAATCTCACATTTAAATTATTTAAACTTCTGTTACTAAAGTTTTCTCTTTTGGTTTCTTGAATACCTATTATGTCCACTTTCTCATTTATAATGAAATCTTTAATCATTTGTCTTTTACTATTCTTTCCTAATCCTCTAACATTCCAATTGACTATTTTAATCATTTAATTCAGTTATCTCCCTATCTTTATTGCTGATGGCTCCTAAACAGAAATTAATCAACTTATCTAATTTTTGTCCCATTTGTTCATACTCTTTATACCTCATGTTATCTATAAACACATTAGTATCTACATTTGTATCTATTAAAGTAATTCCCCAATCAGATAAAAGAGTACCAATTCTTTCATCTGATTGGATTAATTGACATAGAGTTTTACCATAAGCTTGCTGCATTGCCTTGCTTTTTATGTAACTTCTTCTAATGCTAGCCCCATTTGGTCTTGCTTTGGATGCTCCTGCTTTTATCAACTGCAAACTTTCTTCATTCATCTTCTTTTGGTTGCTAATTATTTGATGACTTGTGCTTCCGGGACCTTCCTGAAAAATTTCTTCATTCTGCTTCACCATTTGAGCCTTGAGCTTCTTCAATTCTTGTCTCAACAGCTTATTTTCCAATCTAGTTTCCTCATATTCTCCCATTATGTCATCTTCTACTTCTATTACTTTTTTACCTTTCTCCATCTCCTGACTTTTCCTCTTACCAGGATTAACACTTTTGGTACTTGAAATAGGAGGCCTACTTCCTATATTTTGGTTGCAACTATCACCACTACCTGGCTTTGTTTCTACACTAACCTCTTTACTCTTCTCATTTAGTATTGGTTTGGTAATGGGTATAGCTTGTTTAACAACCTCCTTCTGGCTCTCTTTTGTGGCCTTGCCTTGGCTCTTTCCCCCCTTAAAAATGCATATATTTTAGAGCCACAACTCACAATACAAAGTGCAAATGGCTGATTTGGACCGTTGAAAATATTGTCCATATTAAAATCTATTTGGAAACCAAATTTTTTATTTTTTGATTTTTTTACTATTTTATTGGATGAATAGAAAATGCGTTAAATTGGAGGTCTGTAAATCGTTAGATTGCTAAGTTTTCTACCTATCCGATAAAATAATAAAAAAGTTTCAAAAAATAAAAAAATTGGTTTTCAAGTAGATTTTAGTATGAACAACATTTTCAACGGTTCGGATCAACCATTTGCAGTTTTATTATGAGATTTGAGTCTAAAGTATATGCATTTTTGTGCTTTGTAAAGTACTTTAACCTAACTACATATATATATAAAGAAAATTTTAATCGTAGAAGATACACTTTCAATTAAATTAATATATTACAAAGTTTAATTTAAAGAAAATGAACTATTTAACATCAAACTTGTTTTTAACTAGAGTGATTAATTTGATAGGAGTGCATGCCATGCATTGATAGTAGAATTAAGATTACAGTGCATGCATATCTAACTAGCTAATAAATAATATATATTTAAGTAATGAAACCTAGCTCTAGGTTGTTATTGAATTAATTAATTAGTAATTTGATGATTAGTACATGTCGATGAGCTCAATGAGCTTCTTTGCCACTGCACTCGCATACACCGAGGAACCCTTCAATATCTGCATTGCATGTTGGCATTCATAATTTCATGATCCATCATCATTCATCCAAATATCCAATATGCATATCAAGTTAACATTGATCAATATTAATTACCTGCGTGTTGAACATGTAGACGTGGCATTCTCCGATGATGCCGCCGACCAAATTTAGGAGCTGGAGGCGCAGCTCGTCAATGGTGCGCGACACCGGCAACAGGCAGCCGATGGACTTTTTCTTCTTGGTGATCTTAATGTTGACCTCGTCCTCAATGATTCTGACGTCCACCAGCGCCTCCTTGGATCTCATTTGCAGCCACGAGCTGCGCAACCGCGGCCGTGGCCCCTGCCCTTGACTTGGCACCGCTTCTTCTTCTTCTCTCTGATCTCCAATGTTCATATTAATACTATCCGACACAAGGAGCACTTCCGAGCTCTCTGCTGCACTGTCGACTATCTTGTTGTTCAAGCCAACACAGAAGGAGCTCGCAGAGCACGACTTGAGCCGTTTCTTCTCCACCAGCAGCCTGAGCTCGTTCACCGTGCGACCCAGCTCGTTGATGTAATCTATGGCATCCGACACTATGGTGGCGCGGTCGTCCTTGGTCCTGTTGGGGATGAGCTCCTTGAGCATCTCGTACTTCTCCCCCAGCCTCTCTCTCCTCTGCTTCTCCTTCTTCTCTACGCCCTTCCCTGCCACTCTGAAGAAAATAGTAAAGAAGATGAAGATTGGGAGAAGACAAATTGAATTTTATTGAATTCTCATTCTTGATTACATCTGAGACAAAAGTCTCTGTATTTATAGAGTACAAGATCTAACTGCCTATACAATTGTCTAACTAACTGTTAAGCAGTAATTAATTTGTAACTAATCCTATTGAGTCTTCTGTGAACAGTCTGTGTTGCTTTTCCTGTTGCCATCAGAAGTATTGTGTCTATTACTCCCCCTCAAACTGAAGGTGGTGAAATCAATTTCAGTTTGTGTCGAATGTGCTCGAAGCGTGATGTAGAAAGTGGTTTTGTGAAAGTGTCAGCTATCTGATCTTTGGAGCATACGTATCGAACCATGAGTTGATTTGTAGTAACTCGGTCCCGAATGAAATGATAATCTATCTCAATGTGCTTCGTACGAGCATGAAACATTGGATTTGAGGCAAGAAAGGTTGCTCCAATGTTGTCACACCAAAGTATTGGGGGAGATGCGAGTTGGATCTGTAGTTCGGTGAGTAAAAATTGTACCCACATGAGTTCGGCACATGTAGTAGCCAGGCTTCGATATTCTGCTTCGGTGCTAGAGCGAGAAACTGTTTGTTGCTTTTTAGCGCTCCATGAGATTAGATTAGGGCCTAAGAAGATACAAAATCCAGTGGTTGACTTGCAATCATCAGGACATCCAGCCCAGTCTGCATCACTATATGCGTGAATAGTGAAGTTTGTACTTGGTTGGAAGAAGAGTCCATGGGTGAGAGAGCCTGCAAGATACCGAAGGATTCTTTTGACTGCTGTCCAGTGTGTGGTTTTGGGTGAATGCATGAATTGTGATACTTTGTTCACAGCAAAGGATAGGTCGGGTCGAGTTATGGTAGCATATTGAAGTGCACCCACAATACTCCTATAAAGTTGAGGATCTTCAAAGGAATTACCATCAAATTTTGAAAGAGAGGTTGATGTGGAGATTGGTGTAGGAGAAGGGTTTGAGTCTAGCATCTTTGCTCTTTGTAAGAGGTCACTGATGTACTTTTTTTGGGAGAGATGTATGCCATTAGAAGTGTGAAGTACTTCAATCCCTAGAAAGTAATGAAGTGCACCAAGGTCTTTGAGAGCAAATTTTTGTTGGAGGAAGGAAATACAAGTAGAGATTGCATCGTCATGAGATGAGGTGAGGATGATATCATCTACGTAAACAAGGATAATGAGAATATGTCCTTGATGATGTGCAATAAAGAGAGAAGGATCGTAGGAAGATGGTTGGAAGCCAAAAGACAAGAGTGCTTCGCTTAGTTTGTGAAACCATGCTCGGGGTGATTGCTTGAGCCCATACAATGATTTGGTAAGAAGATAAACATGATGAGGTAATGAGGGGTCCTCAAAGCCCGGTGGTTGTCTCATGTATACGGTTTCCTTCAAATCACCATGTAAAAATGCGTTTTGCACATCCAATTGTTTTAGTTTCCACCCTTTTGATATGGCCAAGGCAAGTACTATTCGTATAGTAGTTGGTCGTACTACTGGTGAAAAAGTTTCTTGATAATCAATTCCTTCCTCTTGATTATATACTTTGGCA
>CAXKVX010004573.1:0-15064 GCA_964058865.1 Eleocharis quinqueflora
TTAAGCATTCTACGGGGTGTGCACCCGGTGCATCACTTAAAACTCCTCATCATTAAATAAACTCCTAAATTAAATTTCCAATTTTATTCCACATAAAAAATAATATTCCTAAATCATTTGTGTATATCAGAAATAATTTACAAATTTAAAATCCAAAACGAAGAATATTCAATTATCCTTAACAAACAAAATAAATTAAACACAAGATTTTGGAATTAATAGTAAAAAAACATGAATGTCTCCGATGCATATTTATTTTGTTAAGATGGTTTGACCAATTCATTAGGAAAACTTGTGTATCTGTACTATAACAATTTTTTTTGTCATAAAAATCTTCATAAAATCAGTCAATGGAAGAAACGCACAAGCACATAATAAAAATTTGAGAACTAGAATTGGAATGACACAGTATTTATACAACTTTAATCCTATATTAATTTGTTTTTTTTTTTACCAAGATTATGGATTTTGAAGTTAAAAATACTTTGATTTTCGTCATACATGTTGTTATTATAAAATCATTTTAAGTGCTTCCTCAACTTGTGAACCCGGTCTATCTAAATATAATATACTGATCGATAAAACCGCTATATTTACAAATCTCCATTCCTGTTTCAATTTCTCATTGTCATAAAAAATAAGATCATCTAATTCTATCTCTTTAACCACTTTCTTAACTTCTACCAATTCTACCGCGTAAACCCCTTTGGTTTAACCAATCCCCCCCCTCCCCTCTCGTTTTTCTCTTCTTGAGGTAATCATTCGTCTCTAATTTCCCATTTTTACTTTTACCAAAGTGAGATTTGTGAATTCGGATCTGGAGTTGAGATGCGAGATTGTTGAGCGGTCGCTGTCGGTTAGTTGCTTTGCTTGAATTCGAAGCAGTAATGTTTGTTGCTCTCATGGCAAACTTTAATTAATCGATTCGTGCAATTATTTTATCATATGGAAGGTTTGATCTCTCCATAATCACGGTCGGTGGGTTTGGTTAGGTCTATATATTCGCTCCATCTTAGGAGACTCATGTCTTATTAATTAATTCGAATCAATTCCTTGTTCAGTTTCTTGATAGACAGAGCCTGTTCTTTTCACTGGTAAATTGTTTCGTTGAATATTTGATTTTTCTTCGTTGCTTAGTTGGGGAAGAGAAGAGATAGATCTGAGAGGAGATCGCTGTCAATTCTTTGATTGCAGATTAGGTGTTTGACAAAAAGCCTTAGATATGGCAACAAAGGAGAACACCAATGGAAGCAACACAAATGGGGAGTGCAAGATCACAAGGCCACCTCCCACCCCATCTCCACTCCGTTTCTCCAAGTTTTTCCAGGTTTTTTTTTTCTATTTTTCCCAATGCCATTACCATGAGGTCTAGTTTTACTTATAGAACTTTACTTTCTGTTTTGTGATAGGTTCTTGTTGCAAACAACTTAGATCTCACAATTTGTGATGTGGATCGCATAAAAATATTTTTAGATCTCTGTTATGGAACTGTTTCCAGAAGTCTTCTTACACTAAATGCTGACATGTAGATAATTTTGATCTCTGACAGGCTAACTTGAGAATTCTGGTGACGGGTGGAGCCGGATTTATTGGGTCCCACTTGGTAGACAAGCTGATGGAAAATGAGAAAAATGAGGTATGGTACTTGTTGCTCACATCTCTTGTGGCTCTTGACATGCATATTAATATGATAAAAGATCACTTCTTTTCAACCTTTTCTGTGTGATGAAGATCTAAGAGGATCTATTTTTTGTACTTACCCCAAAATCTGAAAATGTGCAAAATCAGATCACCAGGTACTCATTTTGGCATATGAATTACTAATTGAAGATTACAAATGCGATGTTCTGACCAAAACAATACTATTTGTTAGATCTACTGTTTTAGCATAAATCTCAAAATATCCTATCTTCTAAGTGAGAATATGTAAATTAGGATTCTCTATTCGAAAATGTGATGGAACTCAGAGTATTCTAACTTGCATAATATATTTTAATGTAGGTTATTGTTGCCGACAACTACTTTACTGGTTCAAAAGACAACCTCAAGAAGTGGATCGGCCATCCCAGATTTGAACTTATCCGACATGGTAACTTAATTTGAAGCGTGAAATAACAAAAAAGTTCGTCATACTGAATAACTACAAAAAAGTATCTGTCTTTGCATTTTATATAGTGCCCTTCCCATCAACTTCAAAATGTGGTGCAAAACTGCAAATAACAGAAAATTCCAAACTCTTAACCTATATCATTAATGGATTATTTAGAAGTCAGCTTCTACAAATTCTGAATACTTCATTTAATGCCATGTATTGACCTACTTGCAGATTTCTTTTCTTTTCTTTATTCTATTACAAAAGGTACTGCTACTTGCAGTTGACCAAGTTTTTCCTTTTTTATTCTCTACCGCTTATTTTTTTTTTTTGCATCTTGTTTTTTGTGCACTTCAGATGTTACAGAGCCATTGCTAGTGGAGGTGGATCAAATCTATCACCTTGCTTGCCCTGCCTCTCCAATATTTTACAAGTACAACCCCGTTAAGGTTTGTATTTGTTTTACATGACACCATGCTGAGTTTTGAAAAAGAAATATGATGTTTGAAATGATTCAATGTAAGTAGTTGGTACCTAGGACCTAATATCAAGTCAGCAGAACCTTTATTGGAACTAATTTCTTTACTCGAGGACTCGATTTATTTATTTTGATTTGGATAGACTATCAAGACTAATGTGATGGGCACAATGAACATGCTTGGGCTTGCAAAGAGAGTTGGAGCCAGGTTAGCAGCCACCACTTTACTTCACCTATTACCTAAAAGTTGTAAAGATGAAATAATCTATTCATTTGTTTCTTTGACTTTTAATAACAGGATCTTGCTTACTTCCACGTCTGAGGTTTACGGTGATCCCCTTGAGCACCCCCAGACTGAAGAGTACTGGGGCAATGTCAACCCCATTGGTAAATCTCCCAGTTCCATTAAATTTTATAATGTATTTGGGTATGCGTTTTGCAGCCTATTAGTAATAACATGGAAGTACTTCTAAATTTAGTGTCATGAAATCTATCTCCTATCAGGTGTTAGGAGCTGTTATGATGAGGGAAAGCGTGTAGCTGAGACCCTTATGTTTGATTATCACAGGCAGCATGGCATTGGTATTCACATCCTCCATTTCTCTTGTCTTTTCTTGTGATTTATTATACAGATTTTCGCATTCTTAATTCAACTTGTTATTATCAATCAGAGATTAGAATTGCAAGGATTTTCAACACATATGGGCCGAGGATGAACATTGATGACGGCCGTGTTGTAAGCAACTTCATTGCTCAAGCATTGCGGTACTTTATTTAACTGTGTTCAGCTATCCTTCTATTCACTAATGCGTATGTCGATGTCTTGTCATATTTTCTTTCTGCCTTTATGTCGTTGTTTTATGCAGAGGTGAGGGTTTGACTGTTCAAAAGCCAGGCACACAGACCCGTAGTTTCTGCTATGTTGCTGACATGGTATTATGTGCTCCGTGTTTAACTGTGTCATTAGCAAGCTGATAGTCTAATCAAATATTCTTTAAATCTAACACTTGATGTTTTCTTTGTTAAGGTTGATGGTCTTATTAAGCTGATGGAGGGGCCCAGCACTGGTCCAATTAACTTGGGCAATCCAGGTAAAGCATTAACTTCCTATATTTATTATGTCTTCATCTCAAGGCTGTAAACCTGTAACATTGTGAGAGTAGTTGAAGTTACTGTACATTGTTCGTTGTGTTGACTCTTGTTCATTTCTGTTTCATGATAGGTGAATTTACAATGTTGGAACTCGCTGAAAATGTCAAGGAGGTCAGTCATATACCTGCGCTTTGCACCTATATAATTTACCCCTTCCTCCATCCCTTCCTCAATCCTTCTCTCTTTGTCTAACAAGATGTATGTTTTATTCAGCTGATCAACCCAGAAGTAGAATTGAAGATGGTTGAGAACACACCTGACGACCCTCGTCAGAGGAAGCCTAACATCACAAAGGCAAAGGAGATACTCGGTTGGGAGCCAAAAATCACCCTCCGTGAGGGCCTCCCTCTTATGGAGGAAGACTTCAGGGATCGCCTCAGCATCCCCAAGAAGGCCCCCAAAGGCAGCAATTAAGGTCGTTCGTGTTGTTTCTCAAATGCTTCCTTTTCATGCTCCATTGCTAGTCGCTACTACGGAAGATATCACTACAAAGATGGGTTCACCGCATTGTTATATTAATTTGAGTCGCCGGCATGGGCGGTTCTATTTAATAAAAAGAGGTGCCTGTTTTTGTTTTTAAATTGTGTGTGAGGTAGTTATGTGGAAGGATGTGTTAGAGGTTTTGTTTACTTACAGAGTCAGTGACCCGGATGATATTTTATCTGTTTTTGTTGTACCTTTTTTTTTGTGATTCTTCACTTGGATAGTTGGATTTTCCCCTTAAAATTATAGCAGTATTTCTACATTTCTTAATATGAGTTAAAGCATTTGATATTGGTATCTCAATGACTTCCTATTGTAATATCGCACTTGTGTACTGGATAAATTCCAAAACACCCTACTGTAGTATGAGAAAGACATTCCAAAGTATGAGATCCGTTATGAGAGTTGCTCTTAGTCTAGTGACAAAAGAGCAACGGGCTTCAAGTGGAGATCTTGAGTTCGAAATTCAGTGAAGTCAAAGACCACTGAAGGACTTTAGGTAATTTTGAATAATATTTAAGGGCAAAGATCACTCATTTATTTCTCAAAAAAAAGTATGAGACCCGTTATTCGTGAAAGCCATTACCAAGGTTACAACTTGTGATCAAAGAGTGAATTGAAAGATCATTTGCTTGAAGGGCAATTTCAAGTATCAGAAAAGCAAAAGGTTCTCGTGGCTAACTGAATAAACAGTCACAGTACAGTAATTATAGTTGGGATTGTGGCCGTTACCAGATTAGCAGTAAAAAACACTGAAGCAAACTATTGATCTGACCAACAACTTATAGATGGGAGAGAGTATTCTGAGTAGGATAATGTTTCGTAGATACCACATTTGATATCAATTATTGATATCGATTTTATAATGCATATTTAGTTGAATTATTATGCATGTTATACCATAACTATTTCAATACAAAAAATAACATGTATAACTATTTCATTACAAAAAATAACATGCATAATAACTCAAATAATGTACACGATAACTCAACTAAAGGTGCATAATAAAATCGACAACATGTATAACTATTTCATTATAAAAAATAATATGCATAATAACTCAAATAATGTGCATGATAATTCAACTAAAGACGTATAATAAATTCGATATCAATAATTGTTATCAAATATAATATCTACGTATACGAAATGAGAGTTTGATGTGGGAGTTAGGAAATCAAGCGATTTCGATTCTAAACTTGGCCCAAGGAAGTCTCCACATGAGCATTAAAATTTCCAAAGGCCTTAAGCGTCATTGGTTATCGGGCTGTTTTCTTTAATCATATCAGATATTTATCACCTAGACAAAAATAAAGTGTGCCATTGTTTGGTTGTGCGAGTATATTTTTTGCACAGAGGTGGTAGCCTGATCGATAGTGATAGGGTTTAAAAAAAATCCGGGCGGGTCTACCGTTTGTGGACCCACCGTACCCGATTCGTGCTCATGTTCGGATCCAACTCGATTCGTGGATCTCGGATCCACGGATCTAGCACGGGTCGGGTTGGCCTCAAATCTCTCAAATCCGTCTAAATTCGTGCCCGTCTAGATCCGTGTTCAACCCGTTCCAAGATCCGTGGAACCGTGCAAAAGTTCAAAAAAATTCAAAAAAGTTCGAAAAAATTCAAAAAATTCAAAAAAGTTCGAAAAGTTGGACGAATCCGACCCGTGTCCGACCCGCCCAGACCCTATCCGCCCAGATTTATCACAAGTCGGATTGAAAGTTTTGAGTTCGAACCCGTGCATACCTGCCCCGCCGTACTCGTGGATCCAGACGGATCGAATCCACAAGTACCCGACCCGCCCCGTTATTAAAACCCTAAATAAGCAGACAGTGATAGAAGCAATAAAGTAGGCTGATTATTTAAAAACGATATGTGTTCGACATGATTGTATTTTTGAGCTAATTATTGCATGGTTGATAAAACAAACTTTTACGAATGATTGTACATTAATGTATTATTTTAATTTCTTGAATCAATATTTTATATATCGTGGTGTTGTCATTTGCCAAACAACGAATAATCTACATATTGTCATCACTGTTAATTTCTAATTATGGCTCCAACAACGCTAAAAGAAGAATTAAATACTCTAGAAAATCAAGTGTCGGACTCTTCCTCTAATACAATACTATAGGACCTTAATAAAAAAGAAATATATATCTTTTTTTATGTAAAGAAATATATATCTTGTTAAGTGTTAACTCTGATATCTTCGAACACTGTTCGTTGTTGGTAGATTATATTTACTCGTTTACAGTGGGTGGAGTCAGGGGCGGATCTAGAAAAATTTTCAGGGTGGTTCAACATTTCGGTTTCTTTCCGAGTGATTCAAAATCATGAATATTTAAAAAAAATTTAAATTATAAGTCTATTTTTCAGATTTTTTTTTCAAATTACATGATCAATTTTGAATTTTTTTTTTTTAAGACGGGCCTGTGTAGCTCCGCCCCCACAACTCCTCTCGTCTTACATGCTTACATTTAATTGCTCCTTGAATATGCGGTCACAACAATTTGCGGCTGCAGGTGAACAAATTTTGAATTTCTTGTGAATCCTTTTTAACCAAAAAATATCTAGGCGTCTCGTTCGAAAAAGACAGAATTGGATCTATACAGAGACGAGAGGCAACAAGCCCTTGGCTTGAACCGAACTGTACAGTTCTCTTTAATTGAAGGCCTATATTTCTCCAAACAAATTCAGGTTAAATTCGGCTTGGAAATTGAAATAAAGCAAGCTACGTGCATGGTTCTCATTTCCACGTGAAAATCGAAAACGATTGTGACTCGTGCAAAGATCACTCTTTGGGCACCTCAGGATACTAATAAGAGAAAAAACACTGATAAAGAAATAATACATGGCCATTAATGACTCGCGTTATTTCGGATTGATTTGAATGCGACATTCGCTCTCTTTATTCCTTCTTTTGTGGTCACAATAAGAGTGACACGGTTGAGATACAACACGAAGTGTTTAAAAATTTAAGCGTGTCGTGCTTATATTTGATATTGTAGGACACGACACGACGCGAAAATACGACACAACATGATACGAGAACACGTCTAGACATGACACATTTAGGCACGGATAGGCACAACATTTCATTATTTTTTTAAATTTTCCAGCAGGAGTTGTAAATTAGTTCAACTTCTACGGCAGTATCAAGTGTCAACTGCCAAGGACAACACTAGCATTAATTCTTGTAAATTCGTTCAACCTCTAAAGTAATTGTCTATGAAATTTAAAGATTTTTTTTCAGATTTTTATGTTTTTGTAAAAATATTCTGTTTTTTTTATTACTTTCGGCACGATTAACACGAATAAGGCACGTCGAGCCGAAGCAACACGGTACGAACAAACACGTCACAATTAGGCACGACGCGATTAAGATGCGGCACGTTTAGACATGACACGATTAAGACACGATATGGAACAACACTGTAAAAATAATAAAATATTAACCGTGCCGTGCCAAGCCGTGTTTGGAACGAAACGGAACATAACGACACGAATTTAGAACACTAGTCACAACTTTATTACATATTTCTATCAGTATATATAATCAACCGATTACGGATTTTTTTCAAGAGAAAATTTTCTAATTTCTAATTTTCTGTCTCCAGCTTTGGGTCCCTCTTTTGTCTCCCATTTCTTTTATATTTTGTCTTATTTTTATTTTATCTTATTCTTTTTTATACTTTTTTTCTCCTTCCAACTGCATATTTCTTCTTCATTTTTCTTTCTCTTATTGTTCTTTTTTTTTTATCTTCTCTTCGACAAGAGATTGTTAGAAACGACGAGAAAATTGTGAAAGACGAAAATAATATTTAAAGTGACAACAAATCTAAGAACGGGGAAGTAATGAAAGATCTGGGAACAAAAACGAAAACAAACTACCTTGAGACTACCTTTGACTTTCTTCGTATTCACCATGACAGCTATCTTTTTCACAAAAGAAAGAAAGAGAATGCAAAAAATATAAATATAAATGTACATCTAATAAAAACACTTGTTTCAGTAGTACGAATATATTTTTCAACTAGTATGAACACCTTTGATGTTAGTATGAAACTTGAGAAGTTAGTATGAATACTGTGAATGTTAGTATGAACACGTGTGAAGTTAGAATGAAACTTGAGAAGTTAACGTGAACATCCTGGATGTTACTATGAACACTCGGGAAGTTAGTATGAACACCCTTGATATTTCGGGAAGTTAGTATGAACACCCTTGATATTTATTGGTATGAACATTTTGGATGTTAGTATGACCATCTATTTTATTCAGTATGACAATCAAAGAAGCTAGTGTAATCACATCCTTAGTTAGTATGAGAACTTGAGCAGTTAGTATGACCATCTATTTTATTTAGTATGACCATCAGAGAAGCTAGTGTGACCACATGCTTAGTTAGTATCAGCACTTGAGCAGTTAGTATGACGACTTATTTTATTCAGTATGACCATCAGAGGAGCTAGTATGACCATATACTTAATTAGTATGAGCACTTGAGCAGTTAGTATGACCACCTGAGAATAGTATTACCATCTATTTTATTTAGTACGACAGTCAGAGGAGCTAGTATGTCCACATCCTTAGTTAGTATGATCACATGAGAAATTAGTATGACTATCAGAGAAGTTAGTATGGTCACAACTCAGTTAGTATGAGCACATTTTAATGATACTCATCGTGTTAAATGTTACTTTTGACCAAAAAAAAACAAGCACAAAATAATGTTTGATCTTCGAACGAACGTAACTTTTGACTCGTAACTCTAATTTGCGAGTATGAGCACTTTTAGAAAATGGCAAGACACGATGCACATACTCTATGAGGTTGTAAGACCACAATGATGCTGTTTTGACCTAAAAAATATTTATAAAGCCTCCAAATCACATTTTTTTAGTTTCTCTGCTCATTTTTTCCTCAAATTTTCTCAAAAATGCTTGAAACAGTGCAAAAACTTATTGAAAACAGATTTGAAACACTTGCTATATTTAGTCGGATCACTTGTTTTATTTAGTTTGCATCTCATGCATTATGTGCAAAATAAATTTGAAACAGTGCAAAAACAAGCTTGAAATAACTAGTATGAACACCTTTTTTAATTAGTCTGAACATCTATTTTATTAAGTCTGAACACCTTTTTTATTTAGTCTGCACCTCATGTATTCTGTGCAAAACAGACTTGAACGATGTAAAAATAGACTTGAAACAACAAGTCCGAACACTTGTTTTATTTAGTCTGCATCACATGCATTATGTGTAAAATATTTAGGATAGTGTGTAGGATGAAAACGTTCTGAAGAATGTGCACGATCCAACTTTCCATTTTTATTCGCGTTTGACTGTTTGACTTTCAATTTTTATCTGCTTTTGACTCTTTGATTTTTCCTTTTTGGCAAAGTTAGTTAAGGGGACGGTCGGACAGGATTGGGGGACTGTTAGTTGGACTCTTCTTTAATATTAGAAATTTAATAAATAAATTATAAATAGAAAAAATATTGTTCTAAAAGCATGAAAAATATAAAAGGCCGGAGTTGCGAACACCGAACTTTTCAAAAACGCCAAAAGACCGGTGTTCGTAAATTTTTTTCTACAAAAGCAAAATAGACTTTGTATTGAATGGTCCTTGATTTTTTTATTAATAAAAATATTCGCACAAGCAAAATAGTCCTTGATTTTTTTATTATGAAAATATTAATATTTTAATTGTGATTGCCCGGTTGATTTTTTATTAACAAAAATATTAATAATTTAATTGATAAGATACGTTTTATTTAGGTAAATTTTTGTCACAATTTCGGTTACAATCGACGGAACGTAATTAGTATTTTATCGTCATAAATCATCGAGCTATAGATATTCAAGTCTACTTCCATCGTGTTGAGTCTGATTAGCGATCGGAGAAACGAGCAATTCAAAATTGATTCTGATGCAGACTCATGCTAAAAAAAATATTAATTAAGATATTAGTTAAAGATTGAGCCAAATTTGAGATGCATATTCCTCCGATCGCAAATCATACTCGATGGATAGAAGTAGACTCGAATAGCTACAACTCGATAGCTTGCGACGTTGAAAAGAAACTAATTACAATCCCGACGAGTGTAGCCGAAGTTGCTACAAAACATATTAAGTATGATTAGAATATTTTTTTCCAAATTTTTATAGCAACTTCGGCTACGCTCGTTGGGATTGTAATTAGTTTCTTTTAATATCACAAGCCATAGAGCTGTAGATTTTTTAGGCTACTTTCATCGCGTCGAGTCTGATTTGCGTGCGAAGAAAAATTGATTCTGACGCAAACTCATAATAAAAAAATACTAAGAAATAAGTTGAATATGGAGCCAAATTTGAAATGCATATTCCTCCGACCCAAATCAGACTCGATACGATAGAAGTAGACTTGAATATCTATAGCTTGATGGCTTGCAACGTTAAAAAGAAACTAATTACAGCCTGAGGAGTGTAGCCGAAGTTGCTACAAAAAATATTAAGTATGATTATGTTTTTTTTCTAATTTTTTTAGCAACTTCGGCTACGCTCGTCGGAATTGTAATTAGTTTTTCTAATGTCGCAAGCAATTGAGATGTAATAGTTGAGTCTACTTCTATCGAGTCGAGTCTGATTTGTAGTCGAAGAAATATACATCTCAAATTTGACTTCATCTTCAACTTATGTCTTCATTAGTAATTTTATAACATGAGTATGCATCAGAATCAATTTTGAATCGCTCGTTTCTCCGATAGGAAATCAGACATTTTGTATTTGTTATTAAGGTCATATGATAATAGTGGCATTAAAAAATCAGTTGTGATTTTAATGGCAGTCTATCAATTTTCTATTTTGTAGTGACATTTTGCTAATTTGCCAATTTTGTAGCAGAAAAAAACAAAAATTTCCCTAAATTTAAATGCGTTTTGTTTTGTAAAGAAATAGAAATAAGGAAAAATAGTGTTATATATTGAGTTGATTTGTCTCATCATTACTCTTGCGAATTGAAAGAAACAAATGAGTTCATATTGATTGATGATTATATATATTGATTTGTTAGTCTCATCATTGCTATTGCAATTTGAAAGGAAAATATGAGAAAGTTTATGAGATGAGGCTTCGATGGTCTGACGTGGGATCCTGATCCTATGTTGCGCGAGACTCATTTTAAGTGTTCACATTTTGTGCGCTGTAAGCATCCGACCGTTAGATATGATACAAGATGTTGGATTATATGGTGGCAAAAGTAGATTGAAATTAATCGGGTGTCAATTAATTATATTTAAATTTTTTTTTGTAAAAATTAATTTAAATATACATAATCATAAATAGTATTTGTAAATTTCAGTTGGGTCATTTAATCCCACTCTCACCTATGTGGCTTCGTTACTAACGCGACATTGGTCCATCCCGCGCATAGTCGATCTGAACTCGTCTGATGCACATGTGATCAATTCACGAGAGAAGTAGGCTAAGGTTTTAAATTTTACATTCGGTAGGATACCTTGTAAGGTAAATAGCAATCAGATGGTTCATATAACCTCGTGATTTGTGCGTGCGAATATCGAAATTATGTGAACCATTCAATCGATATTTCATCTTACGGGGTACTCCATCGAATATGAATTCAAGGTTTTATCGAACATCACTTTAGACACGAATGTAGATAAAATGTACAAATACATTATGATGGCTAGGAGTGTCAATGGGTGTGATACGGGTCAGTGGAGCTATTTTCTTACCCATATCCATTTAAAATTACTTACCCATACTCTACCATTATCCATTAAAATTCGACTTATCCTTACCCTACCCTTAACCATTAAAATTATAGGATAACGAACAAGTAACATAAGGTACAGGTAATATTGATATAATATTTTTTTGTTTTATAAATAAATCATATTTTACACAAATACACCTAAAATCAATATTTTTCGTAAACACAAGCACAACATGAGAGCAAGCAGAGCATATACATTAACAAGAAAAAATAATATATAATGTGAAATATTAGACTAGAATTATAATTATACGATCAAATTTTTAAAAGAATTAAACGAGATGATGGTAATATTTATTTTTAATTAGTTGGATGAAATTAATTTTAATTTAAGAGATAAATGTTAAAGTACTGTTGAAAATTAAGAGTTTTACTGAAAGGATGACAAATAATTATGTCTCCTAGAAAACTTAAAATACCAATAAACTAACAATTTTACATATTTTAAAATAAAACATATATATTTATTTATATTTATATATATTATTTTATATTTAGTCTATAGGATAACGAGTACGAAATAACTTTTAGCCGTATTCTTATCATTTAGCTAACAAAAAAACTTTACCCATGTCCATATTCGATAAGCTAACCAAAAAATATCTTACCATATCTATTTTATCTAATGTGATACGAATCAGATAAAATAACAAAAGAATTTCGTTGACAATTCTAGTGATGGCCTTCCAAAATAAAAAATATAATAATTTAATGTAGTTATGAATTTGTGTGCTAGTGCGAAGGGACGTGCATGTAGTGTTCTAAATTCGTGTCGTTTCATTCCAAGCACGGCTTGGCATGGCACGAAACGGCACGATTAGTATTTTATTATTTTTACCGTATTGTTTCGTGTCGTGCCAAAAATTGGAAGGGATTGGAACGGGACGGTTAAGACACGACACGTTTAGTCACGCCGTGTCTAAAGGTGTCGTGTCTTAACCGTTTCGTGCCTAAACGTGTTGTGTTTGAACCATGTCATGTCTAAACGTGTCGTCTCTAAACGTGTCGTGTCTACACATGTCGTGTTTAAACGTGTCGTCCTTAAGCATGTCGTGTCTAAACATGTCGTGTCTTAACTATGTCGTGACTCGTGTCTAAACGTTTATTTTTTTAAAATTTGTAAAGTTTAAAATAGAATAATTAACAAATGCAAAAGATTTCAAAAAAATTTGAACTTTCGTGTTTATCTGTGCCTACTTGTGTCTATCTGTGTCGTGTTGTGTCATCGTATCGTGTCTAAATGTGTCGTGTCTAGACGTGTTCTCGTGTCGTTTTGTATCGTGTTTTCGTGCCATGTCGTGCATTTCCTCGTAAACGTTCTGTGTCGTGTCGTACAGTATAAAACCTAAGTACGACACGCTTAAGACACGACACGTGAACAGTACCGTGCCATATTCTGTGTCGTGTCTTAATCGTGACGTGTTCTTATCATGCCGTGTCATTTCGTGTCGTTTTCAGACACGATTTTGAAAACCCTTGTCAGTATCTTTTCTTTTATACAAAAAAAACCACGATCGTCCGAATGGAATCTTAGGGACCTACGACTCGACATTTGGATCGTCCGAATTGAAACGACTGACCTGAATTTAATTGTAGGAGACTTATTTTTAAAGAGATATAGCCTGTAATTAAATCTAACGGTTAGAATTAGAGTGGGAGGGTCCCACGATTCAAAAATCGTATAGTAGTATAGGTGAGGCGAAGTTGTGCCGTGTAGGAGCCACACTGACTGTCAAATCCTATCTAGTGTAGTGATAAGACACAAGACTTTCATTAGAGAGGTCTGAGATTCAAGTCTCGGCAGAGGTAATTTTAGGAAGTTTTCAAATTTGTTTTTTAATTTCTTTGAGGACGTGTGTTGTAAGTTTATGGGCAATGAATAAAAAAAAAAGAGCCACATTGACTAATTTTTTTTTAAAATATACCTTTGTTTTCATGTTTTCTTCAGAAAAAATGCTCAAAATGTCAAAATAATCTGGACCGTCCGATTTATGATGTGCGCTTCAAAATTTATGCCCCAAATTCAAAATCCCTCTACAGTTTATCTGAGCCCGTCGATCCACGCGCGTTGCACGCCATGTCGAGCAACACCGGGTACAAATACCACTGAACAAGACCTCTGATTTCATTCTTAACTAAAAAATATACTTAATCATCTTCAAATTTTAATTTATTATGCTCAATAATTTTTTTATATCAAAATTTATTACGACACAAATTCAAGTATTTGATTTTGAATGAAAGTGACATACTTTTCTATATAATTATTGATTATTTTATTGTTATTCCAACATATGCTTACAAATTCTAAAAATATAATACTTTTGCACCGCACGAAAAACTTTGATATATAAAAATATTAAGCATGATAAATCTAAATTCGAAAATGATCAATTATAGGGAGATCAGCTTTAATATTACTCCGGGTGAATGTGCTTTATTCTTCTAATTTTTTTTACTATTATTATTATTAGTTTTCTAGTTGTTACTGTAGAAAAGGTTCGTATTTTGTTGCTTCAAAAGAAAAAAAAAACGGGTGATAAACTAGCAAATATGTCACCATCAAATTGTACAAAGATATTTTCTGTTTAGTCTTATTCTATTTGAGGTTAGGTTGAATGTAATCTTTAAAATTTCAATTTCAATTTCTTACACTCTTCAATCAAATGACATATCATATGTATTCTGTTTCAAATTGAAGAAATGTTGTGTCTTAAAAGTCTGCTTAATGTTGCTTCAATGGTTTTTTTTTTTATTTTGCTTCGTACAAAAGCTTCTTCTTTTATTATTATTTTTTGTGAGGTACCTTGCCTGAGATTTTTTAAATATTACTAATATCATACAAAACTGTAAATTAACGGATAGAACTTACAGATTACTTCGTTAATCTTCGTGCGAAAGCGGATCTTGCGAGCGTAGCAGTATCACTGGTTCTGCAAGGAATCACAAGCCGAAGCAGGAAGCCTTGCGTTTTCCACAGCCTAAAACCTTATTTTATTAACAGAGTACTTCTCTTTCTTTTCTCTCTTATTCTGGTTGTCTCTATTCACACGTTTTCTGACAGATACACAGA
>CAXKVX010004574.1:0-20333 GCA_964058865.1 Eleocharis quinqueflora
CTCAGATGGTAGAGCGCTCGCTTAGCATGCGAGAGGTACGGGGATCGATACCCCGCATCTCCATTCTTTCGTTTTCATAGTGGTGGACTGGTGGTCTTAATAATTAATTTGTTTTATGTTACAAATTTGAAATTTGCAATGAAACTCGTTTCTTTCTTTGATAGACACGCATGGTAACCCGATGAACAAAAAAAAAAACCAATGATAGACAACATTTAAAGCTGAAAAGACTTTGGCCATTCTGGTTAGAGAAAGCTAAAATGCATATTTTTTTTATGGCTTCTCATTATTATCTTTGCTTTCTCTATGGTACTTCATTTGTATCTGCAGTTCTCTCCCCATAAAACTCAGATTTCATCTCTAACCAAAATGGCCATCAAAGTTAGGATAATTCGAACTTCATAATGCAAACAGCACAGACTGATATGAGTTTTGGACACCAGTGAGAGAAATATATTTCTTGTTGTTATGAATAAATGTTGGTTGAACTTGATCATTCAGACATTTCTGCTTGTTGAAACCTCTACAAAAAATATTAAACAGCATTCAAGCATTCACCAAACTGGTAGAATGCTCCTGTGTCCTTCCAATCCAATCAAGAATGTCGTCATAATCCTCATGCTTAACAAAATACTTATTCTCAGTGCAGTACAACTTCATCCTCTTGCTTTCTTCCTTCCCACCACTTTCCTTACTAATATGCAAATCTTTTGGCACTTCTCTAGCGACATTTCCATGGTAACATTCACAAACAAACCCCACAATTTCATCAAAATTCTTTGAAGCATATCCATCCACATATAAGTTTTCTCGTTCCTGAACCAAATCACCTGTCTCTTGGCAAAATTCCGTGACGCCTTTTGAAATGTCGACAAAAAATCATACGAGTACTCAACAGAGCTCTTGCCACCTCTCTTGTGACAGTTCGATAAGTATGTCATGGCTTGTCTATACCCGATTGCACGGGTAGCAGAGTTCATATCCGGTGCAAGCCCGATATCAAGAAGCCACGATGATTCCGATAACAACCCATCGGGGTTTCTTACCATTTCTTCACATCGCAAGTCGATTGACCGGTACAGCTCAACACGAGGCATGGTAAGAAAAATACAAATGAAGTCATAATCCAAATCCTTTACATCAAGATCTGCAGATGGGTCGTCCTTGCGGAATTCATCATATGGAATAGGGAAGGCTGAGGGAGGGGCTCCTGCTGACCTAATAATCTCTAGCTTGCGTCTTAGCCTGTACCAGTCGTTGATTGGTATGGCACGTGCACTTGGATCCCCAGCTTGTACCACATGCTCAACACCCTCATCCCAATCTCCCTTTCTTTGAATATCCTCCATTTCAGCCCAAACAGCTGAGGCAATTTCCAGGCTACCCTTTGGCACACCCGGCTTACCATACAAATACCACCTTAGATATAATCCCGTGCCACCAGTGACAATCGGCACATGTCCATTGTGCAATACCAATTCAGTAGCGACACGTGCATCTCGGTAAAAGTCCCCAGCAGAGTAGTCTTTGGAAGGATGCAATATATCAACCGGTGGTGTGTGACCGCTGCTCGGTCATTGAGAGATGGCTTAGCAGAGCCGACATCAAGCCCCTGATACACAGTTCCTGAGTCAGCACATATGATCTCACCATTGAGCTTTTTGGCAAGTCTAGTGCAAGGCGGCTCTTGCCGGACCTGTGGGGCCCGAGATTACTATGACCTTTTGTTTTGGGGGAGAGGGAAGAGACGAAACAGTTGCAAGGGTTTTTTGAGAGCGATGTGAGAAGTTTTGGAGATGTGGAGTGAGTGGAGAAAAAAGCTTAGTGCATGCGCTCATTAGTGAAAGAACATCTATCAGGAAAATTAAACAAGAACAACATTAGTGAAATGATGTAAATGAAAAAGTTTCTATTCTTAGCATATCCCACTTGTAAATGAAATCTGGTTTGTTCTGTGTTTTCTTCGGGTTCATCGGGTGGCAAGATATCAGCACCAACCCATTCAAACTGGTACCAATATAAAGCTCCGAGATGAAAAGGAAACAGCACCATTCAACCCGATAAAACCATCTCCAAGTCAGAAACAGGTATACATAACAAAGCAAGATGGTTATGATACAACCCTGGTATAAAACAAAGAACTTCCACTCAGGCATTTGATCAAGCACGTGGTGAGCAACATCAACTTGTGGTAACTATAACCAACCTTGCTCCAGAAATCAGTTACTGTGCAATTGTTCATCAATAAAGAAAGACTCGGAGAGAGACTATCATACCTGATCTAAGGATCATTTGCTTTTCGATGTATATAGAGCGCTGATTTCGAACTGCTCTTAAACATGTGTTAAGGCTCGCAAGTCGGAATCTGGTTTCAGTTGGATTGTAGTGCCTTCTAGTCTAGATAAGAATATAAGATGGTGCGTAAATGTTGTGTTTCTATCCATATGGGCCTTGAGAAAAGGTAAAATTAAAGTTAGCCCAATAACCTCCTCCTAAGTTTTAAATTTAAGTGGGCTTTTTAGATTTGTGCATTATACTTTTGATATATCACGTAATAACCCAATTGCATATTTGCATATATCACATAATCATTATAATTTATAAGTAGCATTGTCAAGCGCATGAAACAATCAAGCAAATATTCTCTTGCATCTTACGTTGTGTTTTAAGAGCGTAATGATTTTTTGTTGCGTCTTACATTGCGTTTAATAAACATAAGAACTTTTTTTTGCGTTTACGATTGTGTTTAGTTAAACGTAAGAAACGTTAAAAACGTTTAATTTTTTGAACGTTTAACATGAAAACTAACGATGTATGACAAAGCCAAAGAAATTATGGGGAACAAATTCTTAAAAATAGAAAAATTACATGCAAGCTCGCATCAACATTATGCCAAATCTAAAACAACAAATTAAAACATAAGTACTGAAGTACATAAATTAAAATTAACTTAACTGATTTTCACCAATTCCTCCAAACAAAAATGTATTTCAGCAAATCAGGATTTAGACAAACAAAAAACTCATGCATAAATCCCATATCCTATACCAACAAAATCAAAAGTCAGGAGTTAAACCATATACAAACAAGTGACAACTTTGATCCTCCCTCAATTAGGACTTCAGTCCCACTCTCATGGTTTCCTCATTCAAAAATATGTTCTTCACTATCAAAATCATCATCCAATGCCTCCAACGCATCCCAATCTACTGAAACTGATGAGGCTGAAATAAATAAATGAAGTTCTTAGTTCTTACTATCTACAGCATCATTCAGAAATTATATTTCTTTTTGATAAATAACAGATTTCAACATTTCATATTTAATCAACATTTTTCATCAACAGATTCATAAATAAATAAAAGAAGTTCTCAGTTCTTATTGTCAAATGAAAAGTCATATGACTCAGATGGAGAGTCCCATCATTCATCTCATATTCTCATTCCACATATTTCTTCTTGCCCTTGCTCTTGTCCTTGCACCTTTTCCTCTTTTATGGTTATGTGCTGGTTCTTTTCCCTTGAGATCATTGGCCCAGCAAACTGGACAGGTTTGACTAATGTTAACCAGTTCAGGTTCTTGGCCACATAATGGAGAGAAGGGTATACAAAATTGTAGTGATGAATCTCCCTTAGAAGAATCTGGACCACTTGCCTCGCTTTCTCTAATGGATTCATCTTTTTTGCGTATTACTAAAAAACAGTGAAAGCGATTAGTGAACAAATTGCTATAATTAGTTCGTCTATTACTATATAACAGTGAATAAAAAAGTGATTATATTCTAAATCCTAAACCAACTCATAAGCGATTATACCATAAAACCTAACACAAAAAACTAAATTTAACTGAATAATGAAAGCAATCAGTGAATAAATTGAGAGTGCAATTATTTCAATATTGATCAGTGAACTAATTTGAGACTAATTGCAAAGAAATCATTTCCAATTTGAAACTAATAAGTAAAATGGACATTGATCGTTGCATTTAAATTATTTCGACTAATGAACATTGAACATTAAAACGCGTTGTTAAGAAAACTTAAAAGAAAACTTAAGAAAAATGAAAGATGAAATTACATTGAGAGAAGAGAGGGAGAGAAATGGTGCAGAAATGTCCTCGAGATGAAGAGACAGCGACAGAGACAAGGAGTATTCTAGAATGATACAAAACGAAAAAGCACTATAAAGTTTATAATGAACTGAAAATGCTTTATAAGTCTAAAAGACACTATATCAGCGTTATTTAATTACTAACTTGTAACTTTATATCTCGGAAAGATCGATATTTTAATTATTATTTTTTATAACTTTTTAGAATGCTTAATGCTTAAAGAAAGTCAATATGCGATAATTTACTAACTTATATAAGCATGATTTCATATGATTTTATATATTTTATATAAACATGACGTAATATATGTTTAAAATGAAACGTAACGAATCACTTGCGTTAAATTAACGCAATAAAAATCATTTACGTCTTACGTTGCGTTTAACAAATACAACAAAAAATATCTTGCGTTTAACGTTTCGTAACGGCAAAACGAAACACAAAACGCTCAAAATGCAATTCGTCGAAACCCATAATTATAAGGAGGCTATTCTATATCTTTAAATTTGTTCCATTCATCTTTTACTTGAAGTCTACTATTGTTTACTTAAAGTTCCTCGCAAATGTTTGCGACTTGGTCGACAAAACAAAGCACCAAGTAAAAATAAAAAATATATATATTTTTTCTAATTCTCATTGTAACACACTCCTTTTAAAAGAAAGTGCTTTTCTGATCCAGTCATACTAATTGATTTTCATTTTAAAAATATTATTTATGTATTAATAAATTAGCATACTCTCATCACAACGCAAGTAAAGTTTGTTGGTACAAGAAAAACTAAACAACTTGCATTCTTTTTTTAAATATGAATTTCGCACTAGCTAATTAAAAAGTTATTTCATTTTTAAATTATGTTTTGAGCATCATTTCTAAAGCAAGTGGAAGACAACAAGTCAAGAAAAGAAGCGCGTTGACACTTGGCAACCAATAATTGCCTGGTCATACTCATAATTGAACGTCAAAAATTTATTCGACCAATTTTGGTTTATTTGTACCAACCCATGTGCCTAGAAAATTTTCATAGAGCGCCAAGAATCAAAGAATTTCAACAGATAGGGCCAGAGACACTCTAATAATTGCACAGAGGATCAAGGGTGCGACTATTAGTCGCGCCCCTAAGGAGATTCCGTTTTTTTCCCTGAAACCAAGACATTCTGTATGTACTTTTGTAGTTGTGGGACCTAGCACTTAGGGGCGCGACTATTAATCGCGCCCCTAAGTGTTTTGATTTTTTTTTTGTTAAGTTGTTTTTATTTATACCGTTTAATATAATAATTATTAGTTAGTACTAATATATAATTTTTTAGTATTTTTTAATATATCAAAAAAAGTAGCATATTCATATAATATTTATTATTAAGCAAATTAATAATAATTTCAATATACAATAAATTTTTAATATATGTATAGTTGTAATATAATACTATTAATTTGCCTCGTTAATTTTTTTGGGTTAAGTTATTATTATTTATACCCTTTAATATAATAATTAGTTAGTACTAATATATTATTTTTTGGTATTTGTTAATATATGTATATTAATATATATATATTTATACTATAATTATTATTAAGCAAATTAATAATAATTTAAACATAAAATAAATTTGTAATTTTAATATTTGTAATATAATACTATAAATATTATTATATACTTATTATTATTATTATTTAAAAAGATTAGAAAGATTACAACCTAGTAAGAAGATGCATTTTTCACAATTTTTTCTGAATTAACATAGGGGCGCAATTATTTAGTTGCGCCCCTAAGAAGATGCCTTTTTTGCAGATAAGTCTGAATCTTGCACGATTTTTTTCAGATGAGGGTTCCACCTGTCCCCTAAATTAACAAAATATATACAGCAGCACATTTCTTTTCTTCTCTCTCCAACCATTATCTCAATCTTATCTCTTCTTTCCCCAACAACCCTCTTCCTCTCTACAAACCCTAAATCAAATTTTCACACTTCTCCTCCCAAAATCTTACATATAAAATGTTTATTATTAGTTTCTATACTGGAGGATCCATCCAGAACGGTCCTCATGGTGTGCATTACTCGAAAAAAGTTACCGGTAGTTTTACGGTGAATGACGACATAACACTCGGTGAACTGGAGACGGAGCTGTACTGATGGATGGGGATTTCAAGTTCAACACATGCTTTAGAGATATCAGGGAGGTTCAATGCTGGATTACAGCTAACTCATCCGGTAATGTTCTATACTGAGTTACAACTGTCGAGTAATGATACTTGGAGACTGATGGTGAACCATTCGGTTCATCTTGGTACTGTTGCAATGATTGAGTTGTACGTTGAGCCAAAAGTTCTTCGATATACAACAAATCAAGGTTTTTCGAGTGGCAGTCGAGGTCATGAGACCCTAAACCATGGTTGTGCAAGCGGTAGTCGAGCTACGGAAACCCTAAACCAGGGTTGTGCAAGTGGTAGTCGTGCTTACGAAACTCCAAATGAGTATGTTGAGCCAATAGCTTGTAGAATGCCAGATGCATATATTCGTAACAATTGTTATGAACTGAATGCAACTTCAAATCGAAATCAATCGATTCTAGAGAAAGAAGATGATTATGAGGATTTCGAATTTAATGTTAGGTTGGATGAAATTAACCCGGCGGAACGGGTTGAGATATTAGTGAACCAAGATGCAAGCCCAATTGGAAATACGTGTGGTAATGATGCTTTCATGAATATGGATTTTACACCTTTCGAAGATCCTAATTACAATTCTGAAGAAGAGACTTCTCTGACCATGACAACATGGCCATTACGGGACCGAACCGATTCTCATCCAATAGCTTCGTGGAATAATATTAATGCAATCATCGATATAATTGGTGATGGCAATTACTTTGACGACCAAGGGTATGTCACAGAAGATGGTTTGGCACTGGGACAATGTTTTCGGTCAAATGATCATCTAAAATGGGTTGTGCATGATTTTCACATCAAATCGAACCGCACGTTTAAGAAGAGAAAGTCCAATAAAAGCGTGTATACAATCGAGTGCACCGACCAAAATTGCAATTGGAGGTTGTATGCATCAAGAAAGCTAAGTGATGATTCTTTTATTATTAATACAAGACAAGGTCCGCATGAATGTGTTATGTCGGGAGATAGGTTGGAGCATCCGCACTTAACGTCTCCATTCATGGCTTCCATAATCAGAGAAAGTGTTAAAGGAAATGTAAGGTTTACTATAAAAGACATCAAGATTGCCATTGAGCAGAGATATAATTTCAAGGCTCCTTATCTCAAGTGTTGGCGTGCAAAAGAGATCGCAATCACGCAATTGTTCGGAGGTTGGAGGCAAGCTTATGATTTAATCGTGCCCTTACTTAATGCCATACAAAGAACAAACCCGGGTACAATGATTGAGTGGTTTACTGCCCCCACAAATGATCCAAATGAAAGATTATTTCAAGCAGTGTGTTGGGCATATAGTCCGGTAATACAGGCCTTCAGGCACTGCAAACCTGTTATAGAAATTGACGGTACACATTTGTCTGGGCGGTATAAGGGAAAGATGTTAATTGCATGTAACTTCGACGCAGAAGATCAGTTGGTGCCCCTTGCATTCGCATTGGTTGATACCGAGAACAACAAATCTTGGGAGGATTTCATGAAATTTGTTCGTAGGGAAGTGGTTGGATCACGAGTTGTGACAGTACTCTCTGATCGTCACAAAAGTATCTTGCGGGTTTTTAGTGAGCCAGACCTGGGTTGGAGCACCCAAGGCACATATGTCAAAATTTCACCAAAGAATTTACCAACAAAAAATTAACACAGATCTTGAGGCAAGCAATGAAACAAAATCAAAAGAGAAAGTTTCTAATGAGGCTCAGTCGTATTCGCGAAAAATGCCCCGACGCTGCAACATGGCTTGAGGATATTGGTAGGGATCCGAACGATGTTGAAAGGAACAATGCACCGCGTTTTGACTTATGGGCTCTTTCATTCGATGAAGGAGGCCGTAGAATGGGGATGATGACAACAAACGGACCAGAATCCCTTAATAATGTTTTCAAAGAAGCACGTGAGTTACCAGTTACTTCTCTTGTTGAAATCACAGTCTACGAGTCAGTCAAATACTTTGTGAAAGACGGGCAAAAGCAGAAAAAGCAATTGAACAAGTTTCCTCTTCTCTCCCAAAATCCAAGCGTTACTAGAGGAGCGAAGATTAAGGGGAAATACACATACGATGCGAGCGTATCGGAACGAGCGAAAATATGAGGTTCAAACAGGTCAAAGATTCGTTGGGAACAAGATCAAAGGGAATATAATACATACAGTGCGGTTAGAAGTGCCCGGGGTACATGCATTTGTCAAAAAACCGCAACTAACAGGTATCCCTTGTTCTCATATCGTAGCATGTTGTGCTCAAGGGGGCATAAGTAGCAATGTGTGCGTATCTCCTGTTTATCGCGTTCAAGAGTTGATGGCAACATGGACGCCAGAATTTGAGCCATTCGGCAATTCTGACACATGGCCTGAAATTGCACGACCAAAGCTAGTGCCGGACACGACAAGGTATGCTGTTAAGAAGGGGAGACGTCAACATATAAGGATTAGAAATGAAATGGACGAAGAGAATACACATCGACAAGCATACACTTGTGGGCGATGCAAACAAACGGGACACAGCAGGTGCACCTGCACTGCACCCCCCAAACGACAAAGGTAATACTAGTATTATTTATTTCACAAAACAACATTGGTTTCAATTTTGTAATGCTTGAGATTTCGTTGTCGCAGGTAATTAGCAAGGAGAAGATGAAGCTTGTTCTTTTATTTAGTTTAAGATTATGTAATTTGGTTTCATGCCTTATTAATTAGTTTGTACGTGTATCTCAAACATTTGGATATGTATGTTTATTTAGGAGACTTGGATATGTATGTTTATCTTGGAGATTATTGCAAAATATTTTGTGTTTGAGGATTTTATGAACTTTAATTTATGTTATTATATCTTAATGTGGTTTGAGAATATACTTTAATTTTGTTATATCTTCAATATATCATCAATTTATTATTTCTTGTAACATATTGTGTATAAATAACATATGTAATATTTAATAGTATTATATTATAACTATACATATATTAATTTGCTTAATAATAAATATTGTATGAATAATAACTTAGCCAAAAAAATTATCAGCAAAACATAGGGGCGTGACTATTAATTTGCTTAATAATAATTATAGTGTATATATATATATATATATATTAATATACATATATTAACAAATACCCAAAAATAATATATTAGTACCAACTAATTATTATATTAAAGGGTATAAATAATAATAACTTAACCCAAAAAATTAACAAGACAAATTAATAGTATTATATTACAACTATACATATATTAAAAATTTATTGTATATTGAAATTATTATTAATTTGCTTAATAATAAATATTATATGAATATACTACTTTTATTGATATATTAACAAATACTCAAAAATTATATATTAGTACTAACTAATAATTATTATATTAAAAGGTATAAATAAAAAAACTTAACAAAAAAAATTTCAGAAACACTTAGGGGCGTGATTAATAGTCGCGCCCCTAAGTGCTTGGGCCCACACATGCAAAATGCCTTGATTTCAGGGGAAAAATGAAAATTCCTTAGGGGCGCGACTATTAATCGTGCCCTTGGCCCTCTGTGCAATTTTTAGGGTGCCTCTGGCCCTATCTGTTGAAATTGTTTGTTGCATGGCCCTCTGTGAAAATTTTCCCATGTGCCTCTCTCTATTTTCCCATGCTAACAATAAAATATCGATTTAGTAATGTACCCTCCACAAATATAAATATATATACAGAGCAAGACTAAAATAATATACATGGTACATCTCATTTCGTACTATGCATATATGTATAGCTCAATAAATTGAGATATAAGTTACTCAATAAATTCATCATATCAAAATAATATAGGAATTCAAATTTAGTGATTTTAGAGCTTTCTTGCTATTTTGTAAATATTTTTTTAAAACAGTCCAGATTTAATACTATAAAAGTGTCATTTCTGAATTGTTTTTAAAATATATTTAAAAAATTGCAAGAAAACTCAAAAAAATCACGAAATTTGATTTCCTAAAAGATTTTAATATGAAGAATTTATTGAGCAACTTAAATTTCAATTTATTGAGCAAATTAAATATACATAATCGCATATTACAAAATGGAGTGTACTATGCATATTATTTTAGCCTTTCTTATATATATATATATATATATATATATATATAGAGAGAGAGAGAGAGAGTTGTGCTAAAATACTTTATAAAGCATCAATACGTATATATTTTAGGCTCATATTTCGAGATATGAAGTTCAAACAATCGATCAAGATCGTTGAAAATATTCTCCATACTAACAAAAATTTGAAGACCAAATTTTACGTTTTTTAATATTTTTTACTATTTATCGGATGGGTGCAAAGTTTGTTAAATTGAAGGTCCGTAAATCGTTAGATTAATGAATTTTCCACCTACCCGATAAAATAGTAAAAAAATTCCAAAAAATTTGAAATTTGGTCTCCAAATAGATGTTAATATAGATAACATTTTTAAGGGTCTTGATCGGCCGTTTTACTTTGTATCTCGAGATACGAACCTAAAGTATTTGAATGTTGGTGCTTTATAAAGTATTTTAGCCCAACTATATATATATATATATATATGAGGAGGGATCCGTAGCCGCCATCCATTTCGTAGCCGCTCGCAACCGCTCTATCATACCAAGTGTAAATCACCGATCCGGACCGTTGAAAACATTCTCCATACTAATGCAGACTTGGAGACCAAATTTTATATTTTTTTTACTATTTTATCGGAAGGGTTGAAAATTGGATGTTTGTAAATCGTTAGATAAATAAATTTTCAATCCATCCGATAAAATAGTAAAAAAATTCAAAAAAAATGTAAAATTTGGTTTCCAAGTCTATATTAATATGGAGAATGTTTTCAACAGTCCGAATCGGTCATTTACATTTGCTACCATGAAGCGGTTGTGAGCGGTTGGAAGTTTGACGGCTACGGATCCTTCCTCTATATATATATATATATATATATATATAGAGTATGGCTAATGTGAAAACGTTTGCACTTCGGGCGAAGTGCAAACGCTTCACATTAGCCAACTTTTTGTGGTCAAAATTTAAATTTAAGTTGCTCAATAAATTCTTTATATCAAAATCTTGTAGGAAATCAAATTTTGTGATTTTTAGAGCAACTTATTTCTTCTTATTTGATAGGAAAATAACAATTCCATCAGGGCAAATTTTATTATGAATCAAAATTTACTTGATTTCACTATTATCGATGCAAAATCAACTTGGTTATAATATTATTGATGATGATCAACAAATACAATTAATTTGAGTTTGATTTTTTTGTCCATAGAAGACTCACTCTTCGATCAGAGTCAATTTTTAACCTTCCACGATTATTGGTTGTGTCAACACCACTGTTTAGATGGAATGAAATCTTCTACCGCGCATCACAATCACTGTGCGTGTTGTCCAGCAAATCTTAGACTTTGATTTGCATCGAGATTCGTTCAAGTTAAACTTTATAATGTCGCTCCTGAATCAAATCTGGACCGTTCGTAGCCTACAATGTAGAGAATCTTGAACGTTCGTTCCTGCTGCCCGGCAGAGAATCCGCTTTCCTGTTTATATGGGATCCCACAAAAATTTTATATGGAACCCATGCCTATGCATTTTTTTCCCGTAAAAATATCACTACCGAACAAGATCTAATTGTTCAAATTTATGACTTAATGCATGTATCACCGTCGTATGCGTGTTGAACCGAAATAATCACATGATATGTATACGATATATATATAACAACGAAGTCAACATTTTACTACAATAAATGCACATCGAATATTTTAAATAGAGGATGGCTCAAATGTTTCTTTTTTGTATCTTCATCGAAAGTCGGATTTAGAATTTTCGTTACATAAGTAAGATATATAATTTTTAAATATACATGATTCTTTTACAAAAAGTTTGACAAATTGTATAAATATACAAAGTTATTTTGCAAAAAAAAAATTCAGAGGAGAACGACTGCCCCTGGCATCACATGCATCTGCCCATTTCTTCATCATGCCTTCAAAATATTAATAACTCGTCACATTTACTTTATTTTCAATTTTATTTTTTATTTCTTGATGAATGATCAAAATTTGGAGGTAATTATGGAGTCACATAAAAATGAAGGCATTTGAGCCATCATCTTTTAAATAATACAATATATATGCTCGACAAAAAAATTAAACACAAATTAATTACAATCATTAATCAATAATTGTGAAATCAAGTTAATTTTGACATCGATAATCAAGATAATTTTAATCCATAACAGAATAAGCCTCTATATTATAATAGAATTGAGATTCACTAATTTTTCTTTCTTTTTGATCTGAACCGTTGAATTATAACGAAATGACCAGTTAAATATTAAAAAAGACCTCATGCAGTTGATCTAATTGGACGGTCAAAAAATAAATAATAAGACCCTTTTGTTTTCCTAAAATAATAGCATATTCGGATCTATTATTATAATATAATTTTTGAAGATATTGGGTTCACTAAATAAATCACCTAATACTTGCATTTTTTTGTAAAAATGAGACATACATAGTGACACTGAAAAATAATAATTAAATGACATCATTTCTGTGGGAAGAGTTCAAATACATAACATGGTTGGATCAGAAATGGTCAGAGCTGGTTCATGTATTAAATTTAGAAAAATATGAACATTTAAATATGAAGAATTAATCAAACACAAATAGATTGTGATGCGTTTATAAATTTGTAAATACTTGTATAAAAATAAAAATAAAAATACTAGTGGTTCTTGACAACACAAAACAATGGAACATTAAAGAACATTTAAAAGACCCAAGTAAGAACATATCATGAGTTTTGGTGATATTAAAATCACAAATATGATTTTAATTGATTGTAAATATGAAGAATTAATCAAACACACTAGAAAGAATATTTTTGCGTGATATTGATTTAGCTCGGATGTGTATGAATCTCACATAAGTTGAGCATATATGTGAATTTTGGTGATAGTGAATAAACTCATTCAAACACACAGAAATTGCATCTCATACTAATTTTTTGAGTGATATTTTGTTTTGTTTTTTGTTTGAATTATCTTGGATAAATCTATGAATAGATAAATAAATATATGTTAAGAGTTTTAACCATTAATTTTGGCAATTTTATTTTCAGAGATGAGATCTAAATTGTTCAAAGAAAACATTTAAAGATACATTACCAAACTCTATAAATGCATCATAGTTGAACTTTATGCGTATTATTCTGTTATGCCTATTTTTTTCATAAAATATAAATTGATGTATATTAAGATAAATCTGTAGCATACAGAATATATTGTGCAAACCAAAATAATAAATTATTACCATTTTAAAGATTAAAGTTAAGAACTAAAATATTAACTTTAAAATCTTAAATGAAAACGAAAATAAGTCTTATCCAGAGGCTCTGTATTTTTCGGGAAAAAAGAAGATTCTTTCGAAATAGTATATTGTTTTAACCTAAATTATTATTATTATTATATTTATATATTTCTTAGAAACATTCAATGATCATTTGTGTAACTCGCGGGAATAGATTTCACCGCAATTTACGAAAGAAAAGTAATACGTATATAAGATATTGTAGCTTTCGCACGTGGAAGGTGGAGGGAGTCCAAAAATATCGCGTCAATTTCCACCGAAGACAGGGAACCTTCGTAAAGCGGAGAAAAAACAATAGCTGCTAGTTCCACGTAAGACTTTACCAACGAGACGAGAGTAGCTAGATACGTAATCAACTAACAGTAAGGTAAATATAATCATCAAGTAGAAATCCGTAAACTTCTCCGGTGAACATAGAAAATTTTCCATTTTAAATCTCGTTTCGGAAATGTCTTATTTTAAGTATGCGTTCACAAACTTGTATAAGAGACTTGGAATCAAACCAAACCTTCTGCGCTACTCTTCTCTCTCTCTCTCTCTCTCTCTCTCTCTCTCAACTGAGCGCGACCCACCACCACCAACGCTGCCTAATTTGCGAATAAATCGCGCGAAAGAATCAACTAAAGCTTCCAATTACCCCCTAAATTTCGGGATCTGAAACTCGAACCTTTTCTATTTCGGTTTACTTAAGCCTCCAAGGCTCGAATACACTAGCTAAGCGCCGAATTTTGCTTTTTGAGATGGGAATTAGAAGGGAGGAGGTGATTTCTCATCCTTTCTCTGAGGATTTCAGCTCCGATGGATCCACCTCGTCTGAGAGAGAATTTGATGTTAGTTCGCATGATTCGGATTCGATCTCTTCTTCGTCTATTGTGTGTTCTTCCGATTCGGGGAATTGTACAGTTCATCACGTTTCTAAATTGGATACGCTAGCTGGTCTCGCCATTAAATACGGTGTTGAGGTAACTTAGTTCAAGAAATTATTTTTGTTCTTTAAATGTTATTTTATTCCTTTCCCTTCTGCTAAGAAAAATCTCTTCTTATTTCCTGAAATAGTTTAAGAGCATTATTCTTAGTCTGAACACATTGTGTAAAATTATGCAATATTTGTAAAATTGCTTAACTCAAGATATATATTAAATTTTGGTGATTTAGACAGTGGAAAATTAGTTGCTTATTAAATAAGTGAAGTTAACTAATTAAAATATGGTGGGTTGGGTAGTATACTGGTTAATTCGGAATATCTATTTAATTTGGTGAATTAGAATTTTTTTTTTTGAAACAGAATGGTTGTTAGTGAAAGTAGAGGGTATATAGGCAAAACTGTTGTTGACAATACTCAACAACCTTATTTATTATTTAAATTATTTTTCTTATTTTTTGTTGCCCTTCTCTTTTTTTTTCCAAATTACATATTTTATCACATTATATTATCTTTAAACAATTTGTGACCTTTAATTTATTTAATGAGACAATGGGAGCCAGTAAATGCCATGAACCAGTAAATCTTTCAAGTAAAAAAATATGAATCAACTTGAAAGCTATGTTACAGTCTAAAATGCAATTTGTTTAAGAGAAATTTTCACCGTTGTGCAATATTGTGAGGTAGAATTGGATTTGAGTTTAAAGCAATTACACTGATAACTGATTAATATATTGGTAAATGATTATAGATAGCTGATATAAAGAGGATGAACAATTTAGTAAGTGACCTTCAGATGTTTGCGCACAAATCGTTGCTGATTCCCATCCCTGGATATCACACCCTGTCGCCTCTTCATAATTCTTTGACCAACTCTAAGAACAGGTTTTTTTTTTTTATCATTTATTTGTTCTTTTACCATAATAAAACTGAAAAATCGTTTTTGTGCCACTACTTACCAATACTGTTTGTTTAAGTGAAATTTGACGAAACCAGCATTTAGAAAGAAATTGTCTTAAGCTATAAAACTAAATTAATAATACTGAAAAGTTCAATAGAAGTAACCTGTCTTTCTCTTTGTTTCTTTTTTTTGGAGATAGAGAACTTAATTTAAGCCAAGAAGCACTAGAGTTGACTTAATTATTGTCCTTACCTGTCATTGGTGATTAATTTAAAATCCATTTTTTCTGGTAAGATAGCTTTATTTGCAAGCTTAATGCAAAAGGATTTAGCTGGTTTAGGATCATTCCTAGGAACCTTTGAGTAACTGGTATTTCTGAAGTGCGTTAACCTTGCAATTTCTCTCTCAAAAGGACTGCTAGTATTACCACAAAAAAAATGAAAATTAATGTAAGAAAAGCATGGATATGGTAAAATGCACAATCAATATTAAAGTCTTATATGTATTTCTGTGCTGGAAATTTCATGAGGAGCTTGCCACATTTTATACATTTTGAGTTCAAGTGAAACATTATTACCTTATTTTTAAAACCTGAAATCTACATCATCTTATGAAACATATTTTTACTGCAGTAGACTACCACCTAAAGCTTTCACCAAGAAACCCAATTCGGCTTCAGTGTATTCCTCCAAATCTAGATCTCCACCGCATAAAACCTCTTCAGCAATGAGCACTCTCCAGAGATATTATGGCCTCTTGCCTCAGAAACCTGACACGTTAAAAGAACAATACACTGAAATGGCCTTCTTCAGTGAAACCGATTTCATCCCCATTTCGAACAAAAGCTCAGGGGTTCAAAATGGGAATAAAATAGAGATATACTCAATTCAATCCAAGAAGAATGATGCTGATCCACAATGTGATTCCACAACACACGAAATAGGAGAATCTAAACGTTGTTTCATGCGTAATAATGCTAGTGAAGACTCTTTAACCCACCCGTTATTGGTTAACGGATTTAATTTTGTGAGGAAGTCAGCTAGTGCTTCTGGCCTCAGACTGAGGTTTTAGTGAGGCTATTGTGGAAGAGTCCAGTCTACATTGATGCTCAATTGATGGCACATATGCTTGTGTTGCATTGATTATGTGTGTATTTCAGTGTACTTGTGTTCTATAGCTCCATACTCGGCTAAGGTACAGTTTCTGAGGATTACATTACAGTTATAGATTTGTTACCTTTGTAAGTTCTAGAGGGAAACATAGTTCCAACTTAAATTATAAAAAAGGTATAGAGAATTATGGACCTATTTATGTTGTTTACAAACTACAGAAAAATCTTTTAAAGAATTGAGAACATTTTTACTGAATTTGCTCATATTCTGTTTTAAATACCAGAATTTATTTTGTGTTCTTAGTAGAATCACGAAACTATAACCAGTTTGTGAAGACATGCTTTCCACAGATGGTCTTTGGATGCATGTGTCGAGTGACTAATTAGATATGTGGGTTCAGACATAAGAAATATTCCATTTTACCAGTTTGTTAAACTATATAGCATTTACCATTTGCAAAGCCTTTGACATTGAATTTTGGGACTTCATCTTTCTAATCCATAAACAACCTCCGTAATTTGGGGTGCTTCCAGTGACTAGCTAACCCAATTAATCAACGGAGATTAAATTATTGGATAATGGTAATGCAGTTTTGTTTTTTAAATCTTCATATACAATTCTGATTCGTTATCCTAGTCAATACCAGAAATAACTTGACCATGACGTCAATTGATTCCTCGGTAGTGAGGTAAGAAGAAAAATACCATGAAGAAAAATACCACAGAGAGAGGGGATTCCGACGAAATCAAACAACTGGTATTTGACCTGAGTAAATTGATGTGATTTGCTTTTCTTTTTCTTTTTTTAAGTTTTCTAACGGTCGGATTATCAAGTGTTATAAGAAATTGATAACTCAGAGAACCTTGACCTGAGTAAATATACAATTGGTAGATTATATAAATTTTCGTTTTCCTAACCAGCAATCACGACATTAAACAATTTTTATTGTTAGTTCATTTGAATAGTTCTCTAAATACCAAGTCAGAGCAATCTATCAAGACTGAATCTACAATTGGTGGAGTGTTTGAGTTAAACAATGAATGAATCAACTTGCAACACCAAAGATCCTAATGAGAAAGCTATACAACTGCATCAAATGTCACAAGTGGATAATATTGAATCAAATATAGTAAGCATTTTATGGCACGATGACTAGCAACTAAGGAACCGTATTCTCTGCGGAACTAGATCTGAGATGGTATGGACATATCCAACGGAGGCATTCTGATGTACCGGTACATACTGGAATTTTAAACTGCATCGAAAACACGAGAAGGTGTAGGAGTCAATCGAAATTGACTTGAGATGAAACTGTAAAAAATGACTTAAAGACATAGAATCTCTCCAAAGAGTTGGCGTCAGATATGAGTGCATGGAAGTCAACGATTCACGTACCAGAATCATGACAAACTAAATTTTAGAAGTAGTGAAGTAGTGTTATAATTATACGACTTAAGTTTAGAATTAACGACGTAGAATACTAGTTTAAACTTATGATTGGTAGAGTAGTGTATTATTATTATTATTTTTATACTTCTATTTATACTATTATTTTACTATTTTTTATATTATTATTATTTATATTGATTTTTCATTTCAGATTGAGTTTCATTTCTATCCTATCCCAATTTATTTGGGAATAAAGGCTTTGTTGTTGTCGTCTGCGGAACAAGATCTGAATCGTCGGATTAAAGATCAATGCTCGACTGTCACCGATATGATTCAGGAGAATTATTTATGTTATTAATTCGGACCGTTGATCTTCAATCTAACGGTTTACGACACAAATTTTCCTCTCCGTAGAAAAAGTTCCGCAGAGAACTCCGTTTCGTTTGAAGATGTTTGGGGAACGTCCGTAAAAAGAAAGTTGTTGCTATGCTTTAGAGGCCTGTTTCTTCACACAAAAAGGAGGCCTGTTCCTTCACACAAAAAGGCTTTAGAGGCCTGTGAAAAACAAGTGAAATGAGCGTCTTTTCTAACAGGAGTAATTGGAAATTGATTGAAGCAAATCAAATACTTGACGGATCAAAAATACTTTTCTTTTAATTAGAACTTCCAATTTGACATTTGTTAGTAGCGGATATGGGCCTTGAATCGTTGATAAATAAGTTGTACGAGTAGGCTGTTGCTGCTACGCAGCAAATTTCAGTCTTTGATTTGCATCGAGATTCGTGCAAGCTAAACTTTATAATATCAGACCCCCTCTGAATCAAATCTGGGCCGTCCGTAGCTTACAGCGCAGAAAATCTGAACCGTCCATCGGTGCTGCGCGGTAAAAGATCAGCTTCCGTGAAGGCAGGCCTACCCACTATTGGTACAAAATTTTCATGATGGTGTTCTTTCTTGTAAAATTAAACGCATCATATTTGTTATTATGTTATTAAACAATTTCCATGATGGGTCCCTTATATATGCCAAATACCACGTGAAAATCGATTACAAATTAACTAAATTTCAATCATTGTCTTTGGTATGACATGCCTGTCATTGGTTCAAATCTTTTATCTCTACATGGCAATTTGCCATATGCAACTGAAGGGGACTGACACATGCTTGCTTGGAACATTGTATACATCAGTTGTGCTAAAATATTATATAAAAACAAAAATGTGCTCTTGATATTTTATGTTACAATTTTTTTAAATTGAACAATTGATTAGAGCTGTTTACTCTAATATAATTTATATATTGAAATCTTCATATCGATCATTTTTATTCTGTTTCATAGAATTTTTTTTATTTTTTGGTAGGGAAGAAATTTAGAAATTACAACCTGATAATTCAGCAATGATTCTTCTTACATCTTTTAAAAAATAGCAAAACAATTTTAAGTTTAAACTCCGGTCCTATTTGTTGTTTATATTACATTAACCCATTGGACTAGTCATTCAAATTTTGAAAATCTTAATACACATACAAAATATCAGATTTTTTTTTTTTTAACTTTGTATAGCACGGCATCTTAGCACAGCTCTATATATGTATTGTATTGTTTTTATATATTGTACAGGCCTCTGATTTTATGCAGAAACTCAGTGCCAGATTACACATTTACACTAAGATTATTAAAAAAGTGAAAAAGAGATGTTTTGCTTTTCAACAAATCATTGTCAAAACGTGGTTAATATGATCAGGGACGGATTCAATATTTTTGTCAGGATGGTTCAAAATAGTGCATATTTTTTTAAAATTTCAAAATTATAAACATATTATTTTTCAAAAGAATTTAAATACATGATTAATTTCGCAAAAAAAAAAATTCAGAATGGGTCAGCTCTGCTTCTATCTAGATCCGCCCCCTGAATATGATAAATGATCACCAATAGGATTGCCTTCTATCTGATAAGAATCCAAACTTTTTCTATTTTTTTGCCTGTACAAAAGGAGGATCAAATTCTCAACTCATCTTGTACTATATTTTAAGTTGCAACATCAAATAAAAGACAATATACCTTATTGATCTCTAGACTAGTGCTTTATTAAATTGTAACTTTTTCAAAAATATTTTTTAATAAATATTTTAGAAGTATTTTTTTTTCTTAACGCAATACTCTTTAAGCTTTTAGCCCACATTCCCTAACATGAGATTTTATTTCTTTATATTTGTTCCATAAGTTCCCTTCTATGCTCTTAACTAACTAAGCATGTGATGCATGCTTGTACATGAACCTAGTTCACTTACATATGGTTACTTCTGAAATAAATAGTAAGTTTATTACCTTTTTATTCAAAAAATGAACTAATCTCGTGG
>CAXKVX010004575.1:0-21130 GCA_964058865.1 Eleocharis quinqueflora
TAACTAATTTTTTCTTTGTTTTATCGAGTGAATTTTGTAATCAATTATGCTTAGAACTCTTATATCGCCATTTTCAGTTGAATAAAAGCTTATTAAACCCAATTACTCTTCTCCTTTGTTCAATTTACTATCAATTTCCTGTAATTGATCATTCCATACTATTACAAGTATAGCTAGTGTTTTGTCGATACCAAATTAATGCTAAGGATAAGCAGCGGCTGGAATAATGCATAAAAGTTTCGGCACATCGATCTTTCCAATATTTGAACTAATACATTTATATTAATTAATCAATTCAACTAAATTAATTAAACTTGGAAAAGAAAACAAGAAAAGAAAGAAAGTAAAGAAATCTTGTATCGCCAAGAGAACTTAACGCATATATAAGGGGCAGTTCAGGACCTCAGCGATTCTCACTCATTACATCCTATCTTAATTGATCATTCAACCTACATCTCATTAAACCCATCTCCATACAACACAAATTTCAATTAACCACTGCCCCTTCAAACCAAAATGGACCTAGATCTCCCTGTGCCAGATGTAAATAGCAGGGTTTCATCGCCAAAGTCGGCTGTGCCTGAGGAGACAAGCAAGCACGGCAAGGATACAACCAAAGAGATAACGGAGCACGGCACAAATGCAACTGATGATACAATGGAGGACTACACAGGAGCAACCGAAGATACACCAGAAGACTATATGGATGCAACCATAGAGAGAACGGGGTCCAACTCGTATGGAACCGAAGATATCGATATAATGGAGAAAGACCCAGATGCAACAAAAGAACCAACGAAGCTAGATGCAACCAAAGAGACAATGGAGCAGGCTCCGGATGGAACCAAAGATGCAGATACGACGAAAGGGGTATCACGCAAAGTGAGAATATTGAGGATAACAATAATGACAAACCCAGATGTAACCAAAGTGATAAGGCTGTCACCAAAGAAGAATGAATTGTCGGATAGCACGTCAGCGGAGGACATCTCAGATATTGCAGCCTATAAGCAGGAGTACGACCCCAACGACCCAGATGCAACTGAGGTGACGCCGAAGGATGTAAAGGAAGCAAAAAAAGAGTCGATGAAAGGCAAGATGCCTTTATCTGAAGAGACAGTGGAGCAACCGTTGAGAGCTGCAGCCAAAGAGACAGTGGAGGAAGACACAGCTGCATCCAAAAAGACAGCAGAGCACGGCATGGCTGCACCGCATGCCGGTTATCCTTGAGCATGTGCATTTTGTCAAAGCATGAATCCAAAAGACACTGGTTTTGTGTTTAAGTTTCTTGGCATTACATGAAAATGTGAGATACTGAGATGTGTTCTTGAGGAATGAATTTTATTGATATTTTCATTTTGAATTGATTACTTTCATGAGAATTGCTTTGTAATTCTAAGGCATGTAATTGATAGAATCTTGCGTTCTTGTTTTTCCAATATATATGGGGGGTTCGACTTTCCAGCTTCTGATTAAGAAATCTATTGCAATTTAGTTTGTTATTTTCTTTTCCACACCTTTTATGCAGAATTTTTGCAATAAAAATAATTTTAAGGAAAAATATTAATGTTAGATCGACATTGTATTTTCAGTGTATTTGAGTATTCCAAAACACAAAGAATTGTGTTATATATAATTGCCAAAGCAATGTGCCTAATAATTTAGAACTAAAAAAGTTTCTGCTTGTGTGGATTTTACTAAAAAAATTAATCAGGTCCAATTTCAATTAATGCTCGTACGGATTTTACTTCTAGAATCTTCTTTTGTTTTTAAATTGGTGTGCTGGTACAAGTACAACGGTACAAGGCTAGCACAAATTGTTACCAGTTCCAGAACCAGAAGCAAAACAAACAGACAAAATATTTACAACTGGCCCAAAGCCAAGCAGCACAAATTTGGTTAGTGAAACTTTAATTAGCAGAAATACATTAAAAGTTGTCAGTCCTGGTTGTCAGTACGCAGTACTGAATTTGCCAGAGTTAGAATACTTAACACAGCTTGATGCTCTATTGATATAGAATAGAGTAGGGTTTAGATAGTGATGTGTGGGTTGTTATAATTTTTGTACTTCTTTTTTCTTTGAAAATGGAAGTGGCAGCCGCTCCCTGCTTGTTTCAAAAAAAAAAAAAAAGAATCCTTAACACGCCTTAATCAGCAATAGAGTGAAATAAACAGTACTCCCAAATTTGTTTCAGGAAAAAATGAAAATAACAGGAAAGTTCACAATTTAATAGTTTCAATGGTTTCAAAATCCAAACCAAATTGAGTTGAGTAAATCTCAACCAAGTAATGTGATTTCCAATGTGATACTAAAACCTATTTATAATTATAAGTTTATATTGGACAGAGTGCAAATATTAACATTCAGATATGCACACCCGGCATGACTCTAGAAATGTCTGTGTTCCATAGATTTTCCATTATCAGAAAGAGATGAAATGAACATAAAATGAAAATACAGATATCCAACTTAACTCATTACTGCCAAACATTGCTATCGAAAAGAAAAAAGAAAACATTATTTCAGACCGACTATATAATTTCAGTTCTCTGTTCCTTCTGTGCTAATACCAACCAGTATCTTTATTTTTCAAATTCCCAAAGGACTCATTCGTAAAATTGTGTTTATAATTGGTAACAACCATTTAACAGTTCTTCAAAATAGATATTTCAGAAGAAATCCTGAAATTAATAAACACAAATAAGATCACTCACGGTCACGGATGGTATCTAGGTGACATGTGACTGGTACAGGCTCTACTTTGACATGTTTGAAGCATGGAATGACTGAAGAACTGAAACCTTTGGCAATACTTAAATTTAGTATTGGAAATCAAAAGTTCAGTCTTAGAAAAACAGTAATATGCCAACTTTATATTTTTATCTCTGCATGTGGAACCAGTAAGTTATCCAAACCTGACATTCTTGCAAGTAGGTGACAGTTTCCTTCAAACACTTGACATGCACTTCAACTAAATCTCAAACTATGGTACAAAATAGCCGAGATCGAAATAGTGACTCTTAAGTATGTATTAGTGTTATTCAAAGACATATATTGTTTGCGTCGGTTCCAATACAATAAACCAGTCAGGGTCCAAAGGCCCGTAACACAGGATTTTAACAGTCTTCCATGGTTGCTGGTTTTCACATGACTGATTGGAAGTTTGTGACAATGCAAGGTCAGTTAATGATTTTTTAAATTTATTTATTTGATTTTTTTCATATAGTAGTTGTCCTGTTTGTAAATCTGTGCCACATTTGCCATTTCTATTAGAGACTTCTTAAAGTACTGTTGTCTGATATGATGCTTTTTGTTACCTTGTATAACCAAGCTTAAACAGACTTTTCAATTGTCAGAAAGATGAGTATGTAATAGCAAAAATATCAGCACAAACAATGAAATTCAAATCATCATTACCTAAATCTTAATAACCAAAAGATAACAGGAACAGCATTCTATCGTCTCCCGTTTTCTTGTCTACTTAAAAGTACTTGCATCATACCTGGAAAAATGCTAATTTTACGACAAGCAGCTAGCACTACTGGTGACAAAAGTCAGGTCTCTGTACCAGCTGCAGTTCCAGCACCTTTACTTGATGAACCTTCAAATACCATCCCTCACTGGCATAGTTCTCGCTCTATCCAATGGATACTGGGAGATTCTTCTGTGAGAGCTGAGATCTATATTTGGAAGCGAAGATTAAGTTGAACTGTAAATTGGTTAGTCAGTGAGCTCTTTATCTATTTTGACAACATGACAGCTTCTTTTGCCTTCTAAATGGATCATTTAATTGTTCTTACAGATGGAAATTTTGTTATATTTGTGCTCATCTCATTACCTTGTTAGATGGGGTACCAATTAGTATTCTTAGTATTCTTTTTTTTTCTTTTTCACAAATTGTGACTTTTCACCTCTAATTGATGTACTAAAGAAGTAAAAATGTTCCTTTTCTTTTCCGAGTGATGTGCCTCATTTGTTGGTTTTCATTTCTGTAGGTAACAAAATTGAATGAAAGACATAATTATGCTCATTAGGTGCAAAATGATGTTGTTTGATACTTCTATAATATAACAAACAATCCTACAAGCAGCTTCTGTAATAACGCGTCAAATCCCTTCATATTTTGCAAATTGTTAAAATAATATTGTTTAAATTAATTTCAAAATAAAAAACAAAACAAAAAAAGAAAGGAAGTAAAGAAATCTTTCGTCTTCAAGGAACTTGATGCCTATATAAGGGGCAATCCAGGACCCCAGCGATTCTCACACACTAGCTCCTAAATTAATCACTCAACCAACACCTAATTAGCCTCATCTACTAATTTAACCAATCCAACCACTGTCCCTTCAAACCCAAATGGAACCCCTTGTCAATGCAGTTCAAGCGCTAGACGGAGTCGACAGTGGTGAAGCCCATGTGCCAGAGAGGAGCAACCAGGCTCCATCACCTCATTTAGCTGCTCCCGAAGAGATGAGGGATCTCCGCATAGATACAACCAAAGAGACAATGGAGCATGACACAGATGCAACTGAAGAGACGACAGAGCATGAGACAGATGGAACTGAAGAGGCGCTGGAACACAAACCCGATGCAACTGAAGAGACAGTGAAGCAAAGCATAGCTCCACGGAAGATACCTCAAGAGGCATGGGAGCACAATACCAATACAGCTTCAACTGATGAAGAGACATCAGAGTATAACACGGACGGAATTGAAGAGATGGAGTACGACACAGATGTAACTGGAGAATCAACGATGGAATGTCACCCAGAAGAAAGCCAAGAGGCTATGGAGTACTACATGAGCACATCCGAAGAGACAATGGAGCTCAACATGCCTCAATCTGACGTGACGGTGGATCAAAAGTTAGCTGCAACTGAAGAGACGACGGAGCATGACAGGGCTTCATCTGAAGAGACAGTGGAGCAAAGGATAGCTACATCCCAAGAGTCAGTGGAGCACGACACGCAGGGGCGGATCCAGAATTTTCGTTAGGGGAGGGCAAGATTCATAATTTTTTTTCAGGGGAGGGCAAAATAACACAGATTTTCAAAAATACATGGTTATTTTGCAAAAAATTTCGACAAATCGCACAAATACCCTAAACAATTTTGTAAATTTTTTTTCCAGGGGGGAGGCGCTTGCCCTCCCCTGGTTGTACATGGGTCCGCCCCTGACGACACGGCTTCATCCAAAGAGACAGTGGAGAGCGGCACGGGGACAAAGAACTTGGGTTTGCCCTGAACATGCCCATTTTGTAAAAGAATGAAAAAGTCTGGTTATACACAAAATTCAAAAGAAACTAGTTCTGCTTTCTTGATTGTTCTTTGTTTTTTTTTTCTTTTTGCTGTCTTGGTTTTTCTTGATATGTGACAAATAAAATAGTGAAATACTGAGATGAGTTTCAAAACACCAAAGGTATGAATTTTGTGGGATGTTTTGATTGAGTTGATTATGACCCAGAGAATTGCTTGTAAGAGAGAAAATTTTCAGATCTTGATGTGGTATTCTCCAATATTTGAGTTCGATTTTACAGCTTTCAATTCGGACATTAATTGCAATTTAGTCTGTTTATTTTCTATTTTACACGTTGAAAACAAGAGTTTTGCAATTAAAATCTAAAGAAAAATATCAATTTCAAACTCTTATTGTGCTTTTTAGTGTTTTTTAGTGTTAAAAAAGTAATAAATATATAATTGCCAAAGCAATGTCCTAAAAAATTATTACTTCAAAAATTAAGCGGTTCAATATCTAGTACCATATTAATTCCCTTCTGTTATACCGGTATAATTAAAACGGAGCTCGATGTTACCCATTACCAGTTAATAGATCATACCACGAACTAAATATGTACCAATATTACAAAATGCTAAATATTAACCAGAGATTTGGCGCCACAAAATGGGTACCTAATTGTACTTAGGTGGGTTTGAACATTACATTGCTGGAAGACCAAGCAAATGCTCCTGTATTTATTTTGGGTTTCTTATCTCTGTAAATTTAACTTTTTTTAATGAAATTATTGTATATAAGCCTACCACTTCTAGAAGAAATGAACATGAAATTCAGTGTTCTTTTTGCATTTCAAGGCTGATTTGAGTTAAAATGGTATTGAAATACACATACCATCTCAGTCCTGATATTCACTGCTGATCAGTAATGTGAGGCAAACATAATTTATCCCAAAGAAAGAAAAGGAGACGTTAAGATAAAATTTGGTTGATAAATTTACATTGTTTTCAAATTAAAATCAACTGATCAAAAGAATCTGATGAAGGTGCACTGATATTATTTTCTTAAGGCTCAGAAGCCGGAGCATTTATTCACTTTTTAAAGAAGAGAGAGAGCTAGAGAAACCGTTACACCAACAGCTTGGTGAAAGAAACTAGGATAGAATAGGTACCACAACCCGGCACCAATAGGATCAGTATATCCTAATCAACTACCATTAAAGTAAAACGACCACAAATGTAATCCTGCCACGTTAAATCCTTAACCAGTTCCACAGCCAAACTACAATAGGCTAGAAAATTTAATAAATCAACACTACAAAAAAAACACTTATGCCACCAGGTTATTAGAAACTCTGCCAGAACATTAATGCATACGCGCTGTAAGCACCTCTATTCACACGAAATCTGACTGAATGACTGAACCCCTTCCTTTAAGCACTCCAAAACCTGTAATCAACATCAAAGTTCAAAACTAGCTGTAACTTGAGAAAAAAGCATCATAACTCCTGATTGACACCAAATCGATCCAAAGGATATCATTGCTCCTATATGTCCAACACTTTTACAACGTACCCCCAGAAAATTAATCCATTCCTCACTAGTTCTACAATAGAAGACAAGTGTTTCCTCTATAGTTGCCATAAGAGGACAAGACTGTTGATTGATTTACGGGTATTTACTCTCTTCTTAATCATCTAAATTATCGGTAATCCAACAGGCTTCAAAAAGATAGCTTAATGTAAGTTATAAACTAAAGTTCAGTTATATTTCTAATACAATACACCATTTCAGGTAAATAATACATGACAATGGGATGACACCAAAAACAAAAAATAGAGCCTTAGCTTCATTAGATGGTCAACAAGAAGAGAATAAAAAGCATAGGCAACAAGAAGAGAATAAAAAGTTCGTGGTATGATCTATTAATTTGGCCACATTAGATGACAGAAAAGTTTAATTGGAGAAAATTGGAGAAAACATAGGCAACAAGAAGAGAATAAAAAGCACGAAGATGAGATGTATTCCATTAAGAGAGACAGGAGAACTTTAGTCAATTGTATTTTATCATAATTAAATATGTGGTCAATTGAATTCTAAATGGAGCTGCTTTATTACATCAAAGGTATATTTTTGCGAGAGTTGAAAAGGAAAAGATATATAGGTTCAAAAAGTTTATTATGGTTAGTACCATACTATGTCAATTTGATTAAGGTTCAAAGAAATTCTATCAATTTTTTGATATAGATGGATGAACCTATCTATATCAATGGCTCAAAAAATTTAAATCTTAAAAATGTTACATGCACATTCCAACAGTTAGTAATTAAGCAATAACAAGAGCTTTTTACTAGCTTCTAGTATTTTTTTAAGCCTAATGTAGCCTCAATTTTAATGCAAAATATGAAAAAAAAATTGACATAGTGTTAGTTCCAATTACAATTCAACAAGGCTTTGTCCTTAATCAGCAATATGCTGAACATGATATACTCCCAAACAAAGTGAAGGGAAATTTAACAGTAGAATTCACAAGTTGAATAACAAATCAAATGACTGCAAATATAATTGATAGTGCTTATTCTCAATTATGGAAACAGCTGAAGTATAACATTACCATGCTGATGCACTACCCAAAAAGAACAGAAATTGCAACAAAGGTATCCAAGTTAACACATTATGGCAACAATTATGGCAAAAAGAAGAAATTACTTCATTCCACACTTGCTTTGTTTTTCAATATACATACCTCAGACACTCTGGGTTTTCTCCATTTCAGTCAAGCCAACTATTTCCTCGAGTTTCTTCCATTGCTTGTTAAACATCTCAGGAAATTTGCATCTCAACCCAGTAACGACCCTTTTAGCGGCTATCTTCTTCTCAACTGTCATGAGTCCCCTAACCAAAACCTTTACTACACCAAGAACTGGTATAGTCCCTCTCTTGAGCCCATCCTCAAACACCTCCCGTGCAACATCAAATTTACCTTTTTTGCACAAAAGATTTATGAACTTATTATATGTTACATTATTGGGCACACAACCCTTCTTTTCTAATCCCTTCAAAACTGCCATTGCCTCGTCAAATTTCTCATTTGCACAGTAAGCTATGATCAAACTGTTATATGTGAGGATATCCGGTTTCAGATTGGCCACTTCAATTGCAGAGATCAACTCCAGAACATCCTCTGGCTTCCCATACTTCGATTTATATATTGCACGCACATTATACAAAGGTACATCTGGCACAACCCCCTTTGCAGACATCTCCTTCAACAGCTCTTCAGCTCTCTCAGGTTTATTTTCTTTGTAAAAGGAATCAATGATAGTGGTGTAAACAACTGCATTCAAAGGGATGTTTTTCTCCTCCATTTGCTTCAGAACTGGAAGCGCTTCTTCGGCCCCACCACCAGAGAAGCAGAGAGACTTGATAAGGATACCATACGTGTTCTGATCAGGGACGACCGATTTGGAGGCTGGGAGGGAGGTGAAGAGGGAAGGGATATCGCGAGATAGATTGCGATCGCGATTGAGAGGAGCGAGGAGAGAGTTGAGAGCGGCGGTGGAAGGGGAGGCATGAGAGGAGAAAGCGTCGAGAGCTTCTTTGATCATGCCAGAGAAGGAGTAGAGGTACACTATCGAGGCTAGAGTTGAGTCGGATGGAGGAGGCGAGGTAGAGAGAAGAGGGGAGAGCATGGAGTTGATCGTCTTCACGTCACCCTTGCGCGCGAGTTGGCGCACGGTGACAATGGTCGATTGGGAAATGTCGGAGGCGGCGGAGGAGGAGCAGAGATGGAGGCGGCGCGTGGCGGCGGAGAAAGCCATGGCTGAGGAACAAAGCGAGAAGGGAGTGTACAAGGTTTATTTTACATGGGTCCGAATCTGCTGCTCGTAAAATTCCTGCTTGTTTCCTGTTTGTCTCGATCTGACCGCCAAAAATCGATCGACCGCCACGGATGGCTGTAATTTGATTTAGGGGCAGATGCTTTGACCGTTAGATGAGTTTTTAACGGTTCAGATCGAAACAAGCAGGAAACAAGAAGGGATTTTACGAGTAGCAGATCCGGTTCCATTTTACATTTGCTCTTGGACTAGTGTTAGTACTTGGCAAATGGCAAGTTGCGATTGGAACCGTATCCTCTGTGAAAAAAAAGATTTCTCCGCACTCTGAGATTGATCTGGACCTTTGAACTAAAAACCAACGTTCGATCTTCATCATATGATTCAAAGAAATTTTTGTAAGATCGTTGACCTTAATCTAATGTTTTACTCTGCGGAGAAAAATATTCCGCAGTGGATTTTGTTTTGTTGCGATTCGGGTGCATATCATCTGTAGTGTTTTAGAACAAATCGAACGGTTCTTACAAGTTTACGATAAGCGCAGAGTGAACTTGAAACTACAGGAGCCGTTTGATTCCTGCTGCTTGACAGGGATGCAATTATTCATGAAATTGCTATTGACAATGTTACAAATAATCCATCTGATTGGTATTGAACGGATGATCAGCATTCAGGAGGAATGATAACGGTTTTTTACAATGAACAGTCGAGATGATTTGGATTTCAATCAGGCGGTCTTGATAAGACTTCGTCAACAAGCAAAAATCTCACTGGACTTGGGCAGTTGAGCAATTGATTTGAATATTTGGATCTATTTTTTTTTAAACAATTTGATCATTGAATTTTGTCCAATGAAAGTTAATCAACAATAGCAAACAAAATACATATATGTCATATGTGCCATATGCAATCATAACTGACTTTTTTATTAGGCTCGAATTATAAAGAGAAACAACTACGTCTTAATTTTCACACAATATTTTAATAATCTTCTAACAACAATAATTTTGATATCCGAAACATGAAGTTTTGTATATTATAATTTTCTATCACTTCCAAGGAAATATCAAAACAAAGTACAAAAAGAAAACCTTTTTAACTTTCACGTAAGCATAAATAATCTGAAATGTTACCAACTTTGATTTTAGGGCTTTGCTCTGGAGGAAAATGAATAACTATTGGAAACAGTATTTTTTTTTAACAGAAAATATATGTAATCAAGTACATATTTAATATGTTTATATTGGTTAATAATAAACCACTAAATATTTCATACAGAGTAACTCAAATAATTTAGAGAAATGTTATCTTTATGATCCAAGAGCACTTATAGACATTTTTTACTTTCATTTTGTTAAAAAATTATGCTATTTGAAAAAATTAACCTTATTAAAAAAACAAATAAGTTTCTTTATGCAGTTATTATCTAAGAGAAACTTCCAAAAAAATTAAATAACTGATTATCAAGGTATATCCTCTGTTATAATTTGTAAGTAAACTACTATTTTTTCATGAGACGGTGTGACAAATATTCATTTCAAGTTGAGGAGGGTTCTAATTTTTGCGTGTCTTCATTATGTCTCTACATACACACTATTATCATGCATCCATTTTTATATATTTAAATCTAGATTATTCATTATTTCTGATAAATAACGTATATTTGAAGATATAATGGAAGCACACAAAAAATGAAGAACATTTGAAAGGTAAAACTTCAAATTTGAACGGAAGCAAATAAAATTTGAATGAAAAATAAAACATAATAAAATGAAAGGCAAAACTTGAAATTTAGAGGGAACAACATTTCAAAAAATAAATAAAATTTCTTTTCTTTATTTACATTATATTCATCTATAAATTTAGACTTGAATGCAAGCGAATTTCTTGTATCTCTCCTTGCCCCTTTCCTCTCAAACCCTCGAATTCAAGTCATAATTTATTTTTTATATTGATAGGTAAATCAATTCGGACCGTCGTATTTGAATCAATGACTATTTTTACTGAGCGAGCAAAATTTTTACTGCATAACCATGAGATTTAAGTCACTGACAATATTTGTAGTGAGCAAACAATATTTTTATTTCAAGAACTAGTTTTCTATTGACTTTTACACTGTGTTTGGATAGAGTTTAATGAGAGGGAGAAAATGGAATGGAAAGGAAAAATAAATAATTAATTTTGTTTGGTTGAAAATTTTAAATGAAGGTAAAGGATAAAATATGAAATGATTTAACCTCCTGTAATAACAATTATTTACCTTCCAAATCGAAGTGTAATGGATGTTATCTAAGAAAAAATGAAGAAAAAAAGAAAAGTTAATTTTCTTTTTTCTGATTTGTCATCCAAAAAAAGATAAGAATTTTAAACTTCTTTATCATTTCATTTCTCGCCAAAATAGCGAGCAGGCCCCTACTTGTCTTAATTCAATAGTTAGGCGAGCAGGCGATTTTTACTCGTTTTACGGTAGGAGACTTCATTTGATGTATTAAGAGCATCTCCATCTCTGAAATTTTTGGAGTTTCTAATCTGATGTGGCAATTTTTAAATGAGTTTTAGAGATATAGATGAGTTTCTTATTTAGAAATTTTGTTCAAGAGTTTCTTATTTAGCAATTATGGTTTAGAGTTTATAAATTCTGACGTGGCGTAATCATTGACTAAAATTAATCGATCTTCAATAATATTGATAATATTTGCTGACGTGGCAATTTAGAAATTCTAAATTTTTAACTTTAAAAATAAAAGATTTAGCAAGTAAAGAAAAATTAAATTTCTAAACGTGATGCGATAATAATTTAAAAACTTCAAAAATTTTAAAAATAGAAATGGTCTAAGATAACAGATCCAGATTCCCCGACCCCCCATCTCCCTCTTTCATTCTCACCTTCTGCAGCGTAACTGCGTAAGTGCGTAACCTAAAGAAAGGTTGGATGACTTGGATGACTTGGATGATTGGATCTAAACCAATCCGATTATTGGTCGATTCAAGCATGCAAATGGTAATGCAACACGTATATGAACCGTCCGATGATTTGACTTGACCTTTTTCAACTTATATGATTTAATGCTTCATTTTACAAACAATAAAAAAATGAATGAGTCTAGTACTCTAGTGACTCTAGTCGATATGACAAATTGACAATTCGTCTCTGTGAAATGTCAACTTGCTGTAGCAAGAAAAAACCTAGCCCTATGAGCTCGGGGCCCACTACACATGGCTCCAGACCCAAAGTGCTCTCTCTATCTACCTCTCTTTAACGCACACTGAACACACGAAAGGAAAAAAGGAAACAAAAACAATCGAAACGAGAGTGCGAAAATCTGCTCTAATGTCGGACAAAGAAGGAAGCAAAGAGATCAAGCCACGGGTTTATCCTCGTTCACATTCCATTGATAGCTGTAGCAACAGTTCAACAACAGAAGGAGAGTTGAAGAAAACAATGTCAACATACCTGGGTTTGAGTTTTGCTGTGTTTCTAGGCCTCCTCCCGAGAAATACACTTCCCTACATCGCCTCTCTCCAGTCCAGGAACAGGTTAGTACTTAGTACAGTGCAAAATCACCATTCCAGCCTCAGTTTCCCATTTAGTTTAGTTTATCAGTCAATTAATTGTTAGATCCTGAAATAGTACCAATCAATAGGGTTCTGGCACTGAGATTGTTTGAGGCAGAAGACCAATTGATCCAGATACGGGCTCGACGGAGAGAGGATGGTCGTGCAAACGCACGGACAGCAGAGATATTAGCTGAGAACCGCAATGTCTGGCTGGAGACCGAGCGGAGCCTGCTTGAACGCCTTCAGGATGCCCACAAGGTAGAATTGGAACTACGTGACAAGGTCGAATCTCTTGAAAGAGAGGTTTTAATTGCCAAATCGGCCAATGCGATTGTCGCTCCTGGTGATGGCGCCACTGATGGCAAGGAGGAAAGAAATATCGGAGTGGGGGAAGGGGAACTGGAAGGGGAGGTGAGTGGGGAAGAGGTGGATGAAGATGAAGCTATGGTGTTACATGAGAAGGGGGTTGAAGAAGGGCTGGAATTGGATGAACTCGCAGTTATGATCTATCAACAAAGGATGCAATTGGAGTTACCCCTAATGGATAGGCATGGCCTTGGCCCCCAAAATAATGCAAATTTTCGTTGTAATGATGTTAATTGGTATAATCTATCCAATCCCACCACAAAACCCAAACCCATTCCCAATCACATTCCTTGGCAGGTAATTGTTTCCCCTCTTTGGGTTTTTGGGAGGAAATGTACTAAATTGCGTTTTCTGATATTACATAATTATGTTGTGCATGTCAGGGTGACCATTAAGTCACAACAATAGGCTGGCATATGTTAACATGTTTTTTACACTACCGTTAGCCAGTTCGACAGTGTTTTGGCAACATCAGATGGTACTGGCATGCGACTTAGTGTGACTGATAAAGTGCACATTTGTTAGTCATTTAAATTCTGGTTTCTGCTGGTACTTCAATTTAGAGCCACATTATATACCATCAATTACCAAATATAACATAAGTAAAGACAAACCCAAATTTTTTTTTTTTTAGAAATAGTGTCATGCTGCCTTGTAATAGTGTGTTATAAAGACAGAAGTCCCACTTTTTGGATGTATTTTCAAGTTCTAAATATTCCGTTTACTTCTCTTCATTACATCAAAATATTAGGTCACGTTACATTATTTGCCTGGCAAATAACTAACCAAGTTATTACAGAAGTTACAAGGTGGTGTCTTTTTTATCTGACATAAACTTTTGTAGGGCCTGAATTATAATCCTGAATCAATGGTTGGCCTGAAGCATGTAACACCCAGGTAATCCTAAAATTCCAAATTTCACTGCAAGTTGGAAAACCAAGAATGAATATAAATTCGAGCTTACATTTTTTTTTCAGAGAATCTCCTTGGAAAATAGATCTGGAAACATCCGGTATACCAAACAAGCTCAAAGTACTAGAGGAAGAATTAGTAAACCTAGAAAATGTAGGAAAAGGAGATGTATCAAAACTACCGTCCTTGATGCGAAAACATGCCAGAAGATACCAATCCCTCTCTGCGAGAATTGATGATCTATGCAAACGAATGGTACATTTTTAGTTCCCATTTGCATATAATATGTTGGAGATCAGAAGCTGCATTGAGCAGTCAGGAATTCAATATGCATAACAACGCATCAATTATAAACAATGACAAAGCTTTAATCAAATGTTTTATTTATTTTTTTATTGTGCTCCCTTTTGTATAGCGAGCAAGTGATCCCTATGATCCAGCCTTAGGTGCAGAATTGCGCATACAGAGACAGACTGACTTCCTGATGGAGGCAAAACATTTACAACACCGTGCAACAGAGACTCGACTGAAACTCAGCACGGTTCAATCAGAAACCCTCAACATTAATAGTCTTAGCTTTGGAGGAGAGTTCAGTGCTGAAGCGAAGCTTAGGACAAAGCGATATTTGGATTCAATAAGAAATAACTTCAAGGAAATCCAAAGAAATTTGGAAGTGTGGTTGGCACGTATATTGGGTGATTTGGAGGGTATGCTTGCGAGAGACGGAGCATCTCGCATGAGGCAATACACCAACTTGTATTAGAATTTGAACTCCTCAACTAACTTGGAATCATTATGCATGGATGCATTTTGTTATAATTGCCAGCTCTTATGGTAATTGTCAGCAACTATAGATTGCACTTCAACTTATTTTTGTCCGGGAGGCACAGTTCCAATGAATGCCTAAGGGAACCATTCTCTTATGTGCTTGAGAGGTGATGGAAATACCTTTCCCTGAGCATAGTAGAGAAGATCATCAAAGCTGTAGACGACCAATTATTATAGAAAATCTTTCTTTTTTATTTTAGGTTCAATGTATTATCAGCTTTCTGATATTTTGTATTGATCTTCAATGGAGAATATAATCCCAGCTGCATCATGCAGCAAGGTTACATCATAAGAAGCCTCAAATTCACATGTTTCTTCCTTGAGCAGCCATTTACCAGTTGAAAGATAACAGAGAGATGACATAATTAATTTATGGCAGAATTTCATATAAAGGCCTCTAAAACACAAAATATTTCATACAAAGGCTTCTAAAAGTTCAATATTACATATTTATCCACTCAAATTTCATAATTACATATTAATTCAAGTAAAACACAAAATATTTTATTATTGTCCAACATAACTGCAAATTAATAAATTTAATGTAAATTAACAATTAAATGGTAATTATCACTCTAAAACACTAAATGAGGTAGGAAATTGAAAACGGGTTGGGCCAGGTCGGATCGGGTCAAATTCGCCCGAGTCAACGGGTTGGCCGGGCCACGAGTTTGTCGGACCAGGTTTAGGAAGAAGGGTATAATCGTTAGCTTCTTTATTTCACATCGCTTCTCATCTCCTCTATTTAGGTATTTGACAAAATTCGTATGTGTTTGACCCGGCTCGAAAACTCCGAGATCGCGATCTGGCCCGGCCCGACCGGAGGCAAACTCGTCCAAAAAACTCTAAAGTCGAAGACGGGTAGTGACCATCCTTTTTGGAAAAAACCTGTGTTAAAACTCGTGCGGACACTCTTTAACACAAGTTTTTTCCAAGAAGTATGGTCGCTATCCGTCTTCGACCCTCGCTTTTTTTACGAGTCCACACGGGTTTGCCTCGGGTCGGGCTGTCGGGTCGCAGCCTTAGGGTTCAGGCCGGGTCGAGTTTGTATTTAGGATATTTCAGTGGCTAAATATGTAATATTGAAGTTTTAGAGGCATTTATATGAAACGTTTTGTGTTTTAAATGGATAAATATGTAATTATGAAATTTCAGTGGCTAAATATGTAATATTGAAATTTTAGAAGTCTTTATATGAAATTCTGCCTTAATTTATTTTGGGTAGAACAATGCACGATCAGCCTTTCAATATAACTTTACAATTCTTCTGAAAAATAAAATTGTCATCTTTCTATCTTATAAATTTTGAGTTCAGATCAGCTACTGCAGTACCATGCTACATGCGATCGGACAGTCTCGGGCGGTCTCGTTCGCTTGTAGAGCGGTGCTGTACAGGAGCAGATTCGGTTCCATAAAATTTGGGATCCACATTTTTACTGATATGTTGCTCTTCTTACGTCAGGAAAATTTACTGATAAGCAATGTTCAGGATGAATACAATGTTTCTGCTTTAATAGCTGCAAGGAATATTAGGCACACAAATGTGTACAATAAATAGCAACGAGTTATCTGATATCAGTCATCTCTTTTTTACTAACCTCGTTGGTACTTGTTTTGCGGTCTATGATTCAAATTAAAGATATCAAAACCTCTTTGACTCCAAAAAAATACAACAAAAAAAAAAAAAAACAACCATAACAACAAAGCCTTTATTCCCAAAGAAATTGTGGTAGGCTAGAAATGAAATCCAATCTGAATGAAAAATCAATATAAATAATAATAATATAATAAATAGTAAAATAATAGTAAAAATAGTAATATAGTAATGATAATAAATAATGCTAATAATAATAATACACTATTCTGCACATAAGTTTATACTAGCGCTCTACATACTAAATTTTAGTTTATCACGATTCTGATACGTGGACCGCTGACTTTCATACAGTGCCATCCGACCTCAACTTTTTGGAGACATTTCATGTCATTAAGTTCTTTTTTACACCATCTAATTTCAACCTCTACCTCTTCTCGTGTTTTCCACGCAGCTTAAAACTCCACTACGTACCAGTACATCAGAAGGTCTCTGCTAGATATGCTTATACAATCTCAAACGATGTTAAACAAGTTTATCTTCAAGCAGTGCAACCTTGCAACCTCGACCTTGTCATGTATATCGTCATTTCTAATGTGATCCCTTCTTGTATGCCCACATATCCACCGCAACATATGCATCTTTGTCACGCTCATCTTTTGTATGTGTTGCTCTCAGTAGTCCAACATTCTGCTTCATACAAGCTCGGAAAAAGAGGTTGTGATAGGCTTGGCGATTCAATGTAAAATTTGAGCCACTCGCCCACTCTCATTGAAATGAAACTCAATTGACTTTGAAAAAATACAAAAGAAAATAAAAAAATAAAAAACAAATTGTCCAATTTCAACAAAGGAAAAGCTAGCTTCAGTTTTCTTCCATTCATCCTTTGCATCTCCTCTGACTACCCTCCCCATGGTCCTAACAACATTCTCCGCATTATTCTTTTGAGAAATATTGAGCAAACCCTTGATCAACCGTTTGACAACCTGGAAAGGTGAAAACCATTGATTATGGTATTAAAGGTCACTCTATCTGGGTTAATTTTCTGTAAAGCCATTGCTTCTAAAAGCTCTTCAGCAAAAAAAAAAAAAAACATTAAAATGGGCATTTCTGGGTACTCTACTGCAAAATTTACTCCTGATTTAGCCAAATCAATTCTCATCTGAAGCTCCATTGTGCACTAACCCTCAACTTAAACCCAATTTAGTTTCAGTTAATCAACAACTTCTTAACTGAACCTACATATAGTTCCTTTATCACAATGAACTATTGATGCATGGTTGCAACAGAAAGGAATAAAATTAGTCAAAACCAGTATGACTCTGCACTTTGAATCGGCTTCTTTTTTCAACAGTAAACCCAGACATATTCCCTATTTATTTCTAGTTTTTTTTTAAAACAAGCATTAGATATTTTACCTCTTCTTTGTCACTTCCTTTTTCCTGATGTTCATCTTCATCGTCGCTCGATCCTCAGCAACTGGATCCACTACTCGCTGCTCTTAGAATGATTGCATTATATGGAGACTGATAGCATTCCTTTTGTTACTAAAACATGGTCTCTGAAGAGGCAATTCAGTGCTAGGCTGGCCAAACAATCTCAACATATTTGATCAAGCTCCATGGGATCTGTCTTGTACTTGAATGGTGATCAGGCTTCCATCCGGGAGGCAAGATCATGGCCTCTCTCATTAAGAATAGATGTCCCCTCTTTCTTGCCAATAGCTGCGAACAACTTAACATTAGGTAACCTCATCTGGTATCATTCCCTGCACTATACATTATATCGAAACATTCTATCGCCTTATCAAACTTTCGGCATTCATGAGCAGCTTTTATAATGGTAATCTGTAACATTTTCTGGCTGATATCCTTGATCATCTCACTTGCAATCTTGTCAAAGACCCACAAAGGCTGCATAGCAATCACGCCACTCCTCATCTGGTATCATTCCCTGCGCTATACATTATATCGAACCATTCTATTGCCTTATCAAACTTTCGGCAATCATGAGTGGCTTTTAATGGTTGAATCTGTAACATTTTCGGGCTGAGGTCCTTGATCGAGCATCTCACTTGCAATCTTGTCAAAGACCCACAAAGACTGCATACTTTGTATCTTCAGTGAGCAGCAGTTACCAGCTAATCCAGACTACAACTAAGCATGGGAAAACAAGTACCAAACAAGCTGTTACACTGTATGATCACTCTGAATGCCGAAAGTTTGATCGAGCATCTCACTTGCAATCTTGTCAAAGACCCACAAAGGCTGCATAGCAATCAAGTCACTCCTCATCTGGTATCATTCCCTGCACTATACATTATATCGAACCATTCTATCGCCTTATCAAACTTTCGGCATTCATGAGTGGCTTTTAATGGTTGAATCTGTAACATTTTCTGGCTTAGGTCCTTGATCGAGCATCTCACTTGCAATCTTGTCAAAGACCCACAAAGACTGCATACTTTGTATCTTCAGTGAGCAGCAGTTACCAGCTAATCCAGACTACAACTAAGCATGGGAAAACAAGTACCAAACAAGCTGTTACACTGTATGATCACTCTGAATCCTGCATTTATTTCTACCAAAGCAATTATCAGATTACTAAAGTCATATTAAAACTAATTTTGTAACAAAAATTAACTAAAACCAAAGAAACTACCTTTCCATAAAACTGTCAGATTACTTGGCTTTTGGGTCCAAAACCCAACAAAAATCGAAAGATTTCAACCGCATAAACTACAGATGGTATTTATCATGAACAATTAAGCTCCTTTCAAGAATTAAAAAAAAAATTAGACAATTGTTGGTAGAGAAGATCATTACATATAAAAATTATTATTATACAACTGGGGCAAGAAAGGAAACCTAAAATATAACGATTTCTATAGAAATAATTAGTTGATAATCAGATAACTCAAGATTAAAATTATTAACTCATGCAAATTGATATCCAGTTCAAGAATTAAGCAATCACAACACAGAGAATCTGAAATTGAGCATATTTAAGCAATAGATTTAAAGCAAAGGTCACACCCAATTACAAATGACAAATCCATTCTGATGATTAGCAGTGTTCATTTCAATGGAAGAAAGGGTGGTATACTGGGTGTCAAAAGCAACGGCCGCGGAATTTTACATCAGATTCTCGATATGATATTCTAATGTGAAAGTTCAGCAAGGAAAAACTGATGCTCAGTAAAAGACAAGCTAAGTAACTGCTTAGTCGTGTTGGTCAGACATCTACTTATGTTAGGAAATCTAATTAACTACCAAGCCAGACAAATATAACTTCTAAACTTGTCATAATTGTCATTTATCATCATTGCAGAAGTCAATAATAACAAGAAAGAAATGCAAAATATACCAAAACTGTGGAATCCAAAATTCATTCAGCAAAAGAAACCAATACAAAGACTTCAGTCCTAATAGTGGACTATAAATCTGAAATCTCCCGCTCAACAGAAAAATAAGATAATAAATATTCAAAGAAAAACAAAACTAGCCCATGATAATTTTATAGAGAGAGTTTCTCAAGGGCTTGTCATATCCTTCTCTCTTCCTTGCTTGAAATGAGTCACAGAGTGATGTCTTGGTACTTACTAATTAGTCAAGTCACTACATCTCACTTGCATCCCAACAGATCTCATTCTGCATAAAATCTGTAGCTGACTTTGGTGTTCTCAGTTCAGCCTTCTTCTCTTCCGCAAATGACGTGCTGGTCCCCCATCTACGTCCAGTGAGCCTCCTGTAAAGCCACCTCCACTGGAGGTAGATGCACCAGCTGTATCAGTACCACCAGTTCTGACACGCCTCCTCTGAGACCTCGACGAACCTGCACTACTATTAGGCCGCTCAGGAGCGGAAGCAGGTCCCTCTGAGTTACCATTAGCTGCACCAGGGTCTCCTTGTATAACAGCCATTGTGCTGGATGCAGACACCTGATCTGCTGCAAGAGCCGAAGCAACCAGGGTTTCATTGGCCGGTCTCTCCGAACTGGATGGGTCCAATGGACTAGCCGAAGTTGAAGCTCCATTATTGCCATTCAAGCTAGCAAAACGCCCAACGACCCGGCCCAAATCAGCAGTTATAGCTGCAAGCCTCTCTGTACTAGCAAGACCAAGAGAGAAGCGGTGCCACAGATCAATCCCCTCTCTGAAAAGTGAAGCCGAATTAGGATTAGGGTTTGTACTGTTGCCATGGTTCATTGAAGGGGGGGCAGGGCTTGTTGGAGCATCCACCATGACATGTGGCATAGCTTCAGTAGCAATGTTACCGTTGTTACCGATATTAAGCTCTTCCCTCTGGCGTCTCCTAGCACGAAGCCGGGTTAGAGCCCGTCTGTGGGCACCATGAAGCATATCATTCATGGCAGCATCTACATTTGGGTCGAAACGGTGGGAACCAGAACCACCCGTGAGGGTTCGTTGGTCCAAGAAACGCCTCATAGAGGCAAACCCCTCACCAAACTGCCTGGAAACAGGTCTGTATTGCTGCCTGAAACTCTCGACCCGATTGCCACGGGGCCTGGGTGGGATTTTCACCCCATCCTCTCCTATCAAAGCAGTGCTCTTCGCCATCTCTCCATTGGAATCAGAGCTGCCACGGCCATAGATCGGAGTGATGTTAGCATCGGTGACCTCCCCTTTGCAGACAGGGCATTCCCTGTGATCAGAGTGCACATGAAGCCACTGATACAAGCATGGCCAGCAAAACAAGTGGCCACAAGACGTCACCACTGGCTCACTTGCCATTTCAAAGCAGACATTGCACTCAAAATTCACACCATTGTTCTGTGCATTCTC